>CM038224.1:15201477-15458754 GCA_021442155.1 Cymbidium sinense | reverse complement strand
ATGTCTTCTTTAATCCTTCTCAAATAATCAAATTTATGATATGTGCACAACATCGTATGTGAAAGAATTCCCCATTGCAAAATAGGCCACCTTTTAAATTTAAATGATTTCTCATGAATTCAACATATACATTATTAGATGAAGCATTATCTAAAGTAATGCTGAAAATCTTTTTTTCAATCTCCCAATCAATAAAGATGTTTGAATTACTTCAAATAATGCAAGACCGTCATGCAGGGGTGCCATAAAACTGAAATTTAAAAAAAAAATTTTGCAACTTCCAAGCATTATCAATGAAATGTGTGGTTAAACAAATAAATCCATCAATACTGATGGAAGTCCACAAATTTGACGTCAAGCAAACTCGACTAGTGATAGTCTTTAACATTGTTTGGATTTGCCCCTTCTCTTTCATGAACATCTTTTTACAATCTTTTCTAATAGTATTTCTTGAAATAAGTTGCAAATCTCGATGCAAATAATGTAAAAGTACTCTAAAACTAGGCCATTCAATGCATTGAAAAGGTAAATCATGCATAATAATGCAAGCGGTAAGCAAGTCACGAAACTCTTGTTGGTTGAACTTAGCATTGCACATGGAAATTGATGAAGAAGAATTACTTTGCAAAATAAGTTGGCCTATATCACATGTATCCCTTTTTGTTGCAAGTTTGTAAGTGACATTTCAAATTGCCAGTGCCAAATTTGCTATCTCATATGTAGTTTGTCTTTGTTTCCCATCATTTCCAATAGGTAATAAATCAAAATATCCCCAAACAAATGATAACATTCTTCTCTTCTTTCTAGTATGTCTATTGCTTGTCTCTTCATCAATTGTTTGAATTTTATTCTCACCAATATCCCCATGAAAAAAACTTCATTTTCTTGAGCATTACTAATAGTATTGGAATCCTCCATCTAAATTAAAAAAGTGATGTTGAGAAATTTATAAATAATATATTATACATGTATTACACATTTACACCCTAATCAATAAATAGATACTTACAAATAATACACGTGCTACTAAAAATAATGAGTAGATAAAGTAAATGATACTCAAATGATACTAATCAACACAGCCGGTTGGCCACAATATTCAAATGAATAGATAAAGTAAATGATACATAGTAAACGAATTCCCCATACAATATTCATCTCAACTTCTCAAGACAGCCGACCTACCACAATATTCAAATGAGTAGATAAAGTAAATGATACACAGTAAACAAATTCCCCATACAATATTCATCTCAACTTCTCAAGACAGCCGGCCTTCCAGTGTTGCAAAAAATCCAAGAATTCCCAAGAATAAATGCATATGTTAAACACTAACAACATGTCCATTCATATGTGCAATGCAAACAAATAACCGAATAAACAATCACCAATCACGAATGACAGAGAAGAACTGAAAAAGCCCCACTTCATTCATAAACCAGTAAACTATCATGCCTCTCCAAACTAAAAAATCCCCACTTCATTCATAAACCAGTAAACAAATAACTGAATAAATAATCACCACTCACAAATGACAGAGAAGAACTGAAAAAGCCCCACTTCATACAAAGAAATGATCACCAAACATGAATGACAGAGAAGGATTAATTTAGATCTATCATGGCTCTCCAAAGACCAAAGATTACGGATTACCTCAGATGCGGAATGAGAGAAAGATTCAAAAGAAGAAGGGTGACGGAGAGTCGAGAGGAAGAAGATGCTGAGATGGAAACATCGGGAGGGATTCGGCCTTCGCAGTTCACAGATGCCACACTGCCAAATCCACAAAATCGAGAAGAGGCAGAGCCGCAAGCGCAAAGGAAGTCCAAGTATGAGAAATTAGGGCTTGCCGCTTTCCATTCCAGGCTTCTAGCATTTTATTTCGACTAAAGCCTAAAGGAATTTACGAATGATCTGGGCCGTCAAAATGATCGGATGGCTTACAGCTTTACTCTTCGCTCGGTGGACCGCGCGGCACGCGGAATCCAGACCCGAGTCATTCGGGTCATTTCGGGTTGATTACAGGTTTTCTGGGTCAACCTGAACCCGACTCACAAATTAATTCGTGTCAACTATTACGACACTAACCCGACTCAAAAATCTATTTTACTGACCCAAACCTGGATTTTTCGAGTCGAGTTATCGTGTCGAGTCATTTTTTGACACCCTACTTTCAAGTTTGCATTGCACACCACTCTCACAATCACATGTAAGTGTTGGTTATTTTTCATAGTGATAAACAATTATCTTTTTCTAGCATTTTCGACCAATTCGGATATCTTTTATATTGTATTATTACAACATCCTTATTCTTATTCATGTATAACTTATAATGATTTCGTTGCACTTTTTCAACTCTACTGTTTAATTTTGCCACAGTGAAGTCTTTTCAAATATCTAAAGTTCTCTCTCTTCCACTTTTCAAATAGATTCTCTTGAATGTCATCGATAACAACTTTGACAACTCCTTTAATGACAATTACAACAATACTAACATCAAAAGTTTGTTTAAGAACTAAATTAAAAAAAATGAACAAATACATCCTCTTTTGTCTTTGTATAATAAAAATTATGATAAAACTAATTATTATGTGCTTATTACAATAAATTTAAGTGATCTTAAAAAATTGGAGCCTTAGACAAATTCAATTCAACTAAGAGATCAGTATATGAGGCAAAGTAATATATGTGTAATCAAAACAGAAGATAAAAAAAATAAAATACAAACAAACTATATAAAAGAAAAAAAAATGCTATGAGCTTAAATAAAAAGATTTCATAGTATCATTATTGAATGAGAGATGTCGAGCCTAATCATCCAATCAAAACTAAGAGAAGAGGCAGCAAAAATGCTAAACATAAACTTCTAATAAATTATGATCTACAACAGTAGCAAAAATAAATATACATCTAAACTAAACAACCAGAGTAGCCCAAACAACTCATAAATAAGAAGAGACATGGTTCAAAAAAAAAAATTTCATTGACTAAGACAAAGCTCAACATCAATAAAGTTGCACCAAATGAAGCAAAAAGGAATCATCAGTATTACCTAAAAAAAGTTAGTCAGAAGTAGAAGCAAAACCTCGACCAGTGACCAAGAACATATAAGACTCAGTGTGAATCAAATTTTTTTTTAAAAAAAAGGCTGCCAAAAGCTAAAAAATATATATTTTAGGTTGTCAATGGCTTTCCAATGTAAGATAGACAATTATTTCAAGCAGGGTTAGAGAGAAATCGGCCAAGACTATATATGTTACCTCAAAAATTTATGAAATGCAAAGTCTGCAACATATTACACACATCCATGATGAAATGTAAGTATAATTATCAAATGGTTGAAATTATTCAATCATTATTAAGCATTTAAGATACAGACAAAAGCTCTATGGGTCAGCATAATTTGTTTGCATCATTACATTATAAAGGAATATCATATTCTAGTATTATCTATTTAGCTATTAAACACCGAAACTCAAAGAAAAGGATGAGTTACTGGAAGAAGAATTGAATCATATCACAATAGTAGTGGTAATGTACTAATATTGTAACTTAACTGATAAGGTGAAAACTAAAATGGTATTAACAGGCTAAGAATGTATTTAATCTCATTTACTATTAATTATTTCCATAATGCTACAAATAAAAAAAAACAAAACCTTTCTAATGAGCTTACTCAATGATCACAACAAAAAGAAAAGAAGATGTTATACATAAGATGTCACAACTTGAGAGGGAGGGAGTAGTGGAAGTCGAAGAGGAAGAGAAGAGAAGGTGAAGAGAAAGAGGAGGGAAGTCGAAGAAGAAGAGGATGAAACAACTTATTACAGCCACAATTTACCTTTGGTTTGCCTCATGAATCGATTGAGAAGAAGGGAGAGGGCGGCGAAAGTTGATGAGCAAGAGGAGGAAATGATCAGCGGAAGTCGAAGAGGAAGAGGAAGGGATTTGAGAGATAAAGTTAATTTAAGGAGTGAATAAGTAATCTAATTTTTTTTTTTATTGGACAAAGCCTAAGATTGTTATTAAGCCGTGTGAGTGAAGGCCAAAGGATGTAATGAGATAAAAGATTATATAAATATATAACTAAATATATAGTATTTTTATAAATTATTCTATCAAATTATAAGATATTTTATTAAATATATAGTTAAATAATTAACAGATTATATTTAATCAATTTTTTATATAACATATAAATTATCATCAAGCTTAATATCAAGTATTTAGTAAGTTAATTGTCAAACAACAAATGAGTTTGACCATGTTTATGTTCGATTCAATAATTTAAACTTTGAATTTTCAAAAGCCATTCAAGTATCTTTATTTATTAATATGAACAAACATGATCGAACATTAATTGAGGCAAGTTCGAGTCATTCAATGAGTGCATTGATTCGTTGACAATCCTACTTATAATTAAAAGGCGTAAAGCATTTTATCTTCAATTTGTTTATAAAATATCATGAAATATTTTATTTAAGAGACATGTGCCTTAAACTTAAACTCATTCTTCCTTGTTTTTGCATCTCAATCTCTTGATATATTTTTTTTATTTAAATATATATTTATACAATTTTAAGAAGAGTCAAACTTATTTCAAACAATTCATTTATAAGCAAATACATATTAATTTAAATTTTTATATCAAGTAATAATTAATTTAAATGCCTAAGCATATGATTTTCAGTTCAATTACCAACTCCATTCAAAGCTTTGTTAGTGAAATTTGTTTGTCTAATTATTTTGATTCATTTTTACTCCCTTAGAATCATAATATTTGCAAGAAATCTAGCAAGATCAGAGCTTTAAATAAGAAATCTAAGAAAAAGAGGGAAAACATACCGATTTCTTAGGGAAGCTGAAACTAGAAATACCAAAAGCGAAGGTAGGTGTCGCAACCCAACCTAATATAAATCATCATATCAAAGCGGGCCACAACATATCATGATCATAATAGTTAATTAAATATCCAATTTGAAATGAATTTTATTTTTCTTCAATTTCACAAACATAGAGATATTATTAACATCAAAATATTATTAAATAAAAACAAACAATATTAGATCATATCACAACTATACAATCAAAATAATATGCACAACAATCACTATACAATTCTTCAACCAACAAAACATATATATTATCATGACTATAAAAAAGAATATATATAAAGTGACAACGCATTCTTGAAGTCGACTCAATAGTAACCAATAACATCTACTCAACCTGAGCCTTACCCTTTTTGAAAATAATACATGTGAATACAATAAGGGTGAGAAACTATAGCTCAATAGGCTACTCAAAATATACTATATTTTCCAATACAAAAAAGAGAAAAATATATATTTATCAAAAACATAATTTTATAAATAATAAAATGTATCTTAAATGAATTAAAATAACATTTCAACATATCACATGTTGTGTTGATCAAGTACAATGTTTGTATAAAAACTAATATCGATCAGAAATATAAGTCAAGCAATAGTGTAAGCAGCACAATGTTAGAAATAAAATAAGATAACGAGAAATAATAATTTATTTCTTTATTTAAAATATTTTATAGTTTTATCTTCGCCCCTTATACCTCCACTTCTACTTATATCTTCACTTGTTAATATTTCATTTTCCCTTTATGTATTCACTTACACTTACACCTCTACTTGTTCACATCTCTGTCATATAAAACACACAAAAAATATCTCCACTTAAATGAACATAAAATATAACTATTCAGCCACCAGTATTTCCTCACAATTTTCTCCATTTTGCACATATACATGGATACTTAAACATTAAATATCGACATTTTAACATATAGAAACATCATCAAATATGTTCCAAAATCTATAAATATCAATGAGTACAACTAATAGTAGAAATTACAGGTAAATTTGTGTGCATACTTCAACATTTACAATTTACAAAACTATTTATATGCAATGTCCACAATAATATTTTGAACTTTTCTTCTTCTATATCAAATTTAATTAGGCTCAATATACTCACTAAAGTACACAAAATGATATAAAATAGAAAACACAAAGTAACTTTTTTTTATGTCAATATGTTCAGAGCAATTCATTCTATAACATATTAAAAATTACACTATGAAAGTTTATAAATATATATGGAGTTTCAACAATATCCAATCAAATAAAATATCAAAAATACACACACAAGCAACGAAATTAAAATCTGAAGTAAATAATAGCCTATCTAGAGTGGACAATTTTTCAACTAGCATGATGGATAAGTTGAAACGCACTTTCTCTCTCTCTCTCTCTCTCTCTCTCTATAAAAATGGCTCACAAGATTGAAGATGGAAAAAATGGGAAGTGGGACAAGATATTTATAAAGAAATTATATTCATTATATTAAATTGGGATTTACCTACATACCACACAACTCTTATGTGTTTACATTTCTAACACCTAAATTTTAATTTTTACATACATTACACTCTAATCTTCAAAATCACATCAAAAATATTATCATCATTCACTTTTTAAAAGTGAAATGTGTCTTTTTAAACATAGGAAAGTGTTAGATAAATAAATATCTAACTTTCTGTGTTAGATATGTAAATGCATAAGAATTGTGTTGTATGTATGTAAATATTCTTATATAAATTATACTTATAATTAACTAATTATATATATATATATATATATATATATATATATATATGATATGACACTAAAAAATTTCACTAAGCATAATTGATGTCAAAAGCATAATCCTAAGTCAAACTAGATCAATCACTTAAATATCATTGGAAACTTTGGGATATCAGTTAAATCTCTAAATAGTTCATAAATATTGAGTGTTTATGATCAATCGAGTGTCTTGACGAGCCAGATGTAACAAGCCCAAGATCTCTTGATTCTGACTTTTTTGAGCATTCAAATACTTAAAATACATCAGATGATCACAGGAATTATTTTGAGCCTTCCGATGGAGTAGTTTGGATTTTGCATGTATTTACAGAAATGTCATCCCTCTAATCTATAAATAGCTCCTCATTCTTCACAAGAGGGGAGCTCAAGCTAAAGAGAAGAGAGAGCTCTAAAGCTTGAAAATCTAAGCATAATCGTTTACCACTGACGGTGAGACCAATCGTACCGCCAACCATCGCATCGCCGCCGCCGTCACCGCCACCATCGATCCTCGCTCAACCATATTCCGGTCATCAACCATCATCATCTACCATTATCGATCATTGCAACTACCATCATTATCACAACAACCATCGCGGTTATCACCTCACTATCGTTACCATCAATACCGTTGCGCCGCTATTACCATCACTGATTGCACTGACATCGCGACAACACTATCGCTAATCTCTCGCATCATCATATTACGCTGATCACTGCGTTGACAAGCATTGTTGACATTTCATCGGCCACGCAATCCTTTCACGACATTGCATTAATATTGCTGGATCACCATTTACCATCGCTGGTTAATTTGCTGACCACCATGCTGGTTGCCGCATCGAATGTTGCCACATATTTTTTTGGCATTACCGCACATTGCTGGTCGAATTTCTATTATCATCAATGCCAATCAATCACAACCCAACTATAGATAGCTATATTGCCTATGATTCCCATTGTCACTCTTTCATACAATTCTATAATCTCGTTATCGGAAAACTTTGTACTCAAAGATACATACAAAAGATTTTATGGCTAGGTGATTTTTCCCCCTATTCAAGGGTTTTTCCATGTAAAAATCCTAGAGTCTTCTTGTTCATTCTTCAAATATTTGTGTGTGCACTGGATTCCATAACAAAGCTAAGGCATAAACTTTTATTCTATCGCAACTGGTTTTCTAGCACGCATTGGCATTCGGGAATAGCAAACATATCGAATCTTTGTGAACACCTGCATTATGACCAACAGGCGTAATACTCACATCAACAAAGCCTCCAACTCTATCTCTCATCACTCTCGAAACAAATCCTTGAACCAAGGACGCCAAGCTTCTGCCTCACTTCCTCCTGATAGGCATGACCTAATCGGTGAAGGTGCAATGGGAATCTCTCTAGAAGATCATGTGCACCGAATGAAAAAGTACCAAAATGAGATAATCTGACTTTTATGAGAAACACAGTAGCCACTACTACGACAAACACATCTCCCCCAAGATCGATCGTTAACTAGGGGTGGTCAAAATGCTAATACGAGGCCTTCTCGCCATCAGGTTGATGTTCCTCCGCTTCCAGACTGTAATGTTGACCTTCTTGACACCGCCAGTTCTACTCATTCATCACTTACAGCTCAATTGACTGCTAATCCACCAATTATTGCTAGTAGTTTGGCACATCCTGGTCTAATTGATTCCACCATCATATTATATGTGCGAAATTACAACGCTTAGTGCGAGAAGAATTTCACTTTAAAGATGGAAATCATCTTCCTCTCATCGCGACTATCAGGAGTCTTCATCTTTAACTGAAGCTATTCTTCAACATCTTATTCCCGTAGGGTTCAAGCTTTCGAACATCGACTCTTATGATGAGGCAACTAACCTATATGAACACATCGACCATTACAGGACCATCATGCATATCCAACGAGCTCTTGACACACTACATTATTAGGTCTTTCCAATCACCCTCAAGGGTCAAGCTTGCACTTGGTTCTACTCCCTTCCAAGGGGATCCATCCATACCTTTGACGAACTCACCAAGATTTTTGTAGAACAGTTCATTGCAAATCAAAAGATCATTAAAGATTTCTCTCATCTCTCAGACATTCATTAAAATAAGGGTGAATCACTTAAGGAGTACTTCCAGAGGTTCTCCTTACAGGCTCGCCAAATTCCTGGAGTGGACCCTAAACTATTAAGAGGAGTTTTCCTTGGAGGGCTCCATCCTTGGCCTTTCTACTTGTTGATAATGCGAGATATGGTCCGCTTATATGCTAACTTGGTTCATCGTGTGGAAGCACAAATTTTTGTCAATGAGGCTATTAATATCTATCATAAATAATTCAAATAATCCATAGAAAAATGTAAGAGCCCCGTGAATCTGACCCACCTCAAAAGAAGTAACAAGGCAGTCATGATCTCCCTCCACGGCCCTCACATTAATGATGTGAACTACGACCAGAAAAGGAATACACACCACTAAACACATCTTGTGTTAACGTCCTGATGGCCATTCGAGATGAAGAGACCATCAAGTGGCCACATCTGCTGAATCCAAATTCAAAAAATCAGAAGAAATATTATCACTTCCATCAAAGTCTTGGACATACTATTGAGGTGTGTAAATAACTCAAACATGAAATTGAGAGGCTCATTCAACAAAGATATCTACATCGATTTGTGCAGAATCAATCGACTCAAGCAAACATAACTCCAATTGGGGGGCAACTAGGACAATCATCACAAAAAATAATAAACTGATAGTTGGAGAAATTGAAATAATTGCAAGAGGACCACTACTATCTAATCAAGTCCTCATTGCCACCTCAGAAGAACTAGAGTTAAAGAAATATTGTATTGATCATTCCAGCACTTTTAATTACTCAGACTTAGAAGGAGTCTAAGTTCCCCATCAAGATCCACTTGTCATCGAGGATCATGACCCATGCTATAATGTTAAGAGAATTTTGATTGATAACGAGTTCGACAATGTTTTATTTTACTCCACATTTCTTAGCATGGGCTTGGTTAGGAAAAGCTCCAAACCTTAGACCATTATATGGGTTTGATAATCACCATGTGCGAGTGGAGGGATAATCACCCTTCATTATCCTCAGAGAATTTTCTCAATAAGTGACTCATTCAATTCAATTCATGGTGGTCAAGTCAGATTCAATGTATAATGCTATCTTCTAAGACCCTCCAATCAATTTTTTAGTGTCGTTATTTTGATTTCATCTTAAGATGAAATTTCTAACTTGGGGTTGGAGTGGTCTGTGGAAATCAATAAATAGCACAATCATGTTACCTTAGACAAGCTCAACCACGCGCTTCGATGACCTTCAACATCAAAAATTTTAATTTTTAAGATGAATAAGTACCCTAGAGAGCTTCGCCTATAGAAGACTTGCTCCCTGTTTCATTATCAGATGATCAACCTCTATGAACAATGCAAGTCAGATCTCTGCTCTCAGACTAACATAGGAAAAAATACATAGACTTCTTGCACCAAAATCAAGACATCTTTGCTTGGAGTCTGACAAATATGCATGGGGTAATTAATGTGATCATGCACTCCTCAATATTGATCCAACATTCAAACCGATCATCTAAAGAAATAGAGTTTTGCACGATCCTCAAGCTATTGAACAAGAAGTTAACAAACTCTCTTAGATTCATACTAGAAGTACATTACCCTACATGGCTAGCAAATTTTGTCATGGTTAAGAAAGAAAATGGAACTTAGAGAAGGTGTATTGATTACATTGATCTCAACAAAGCTTGCTCGAAGACAATTTTCCTCTCCAAATTGATCAATTGGTCGATGCTATGTTTGGGCATCAAATGCTCAATTTTGATCTTACTCATTACAACCAAGTAAAAATGGACACAATGGATGAAAAAGCCACATCATTTCAAACATATAAAGGTTTATATTAAAGTTATGTTGTCGTTAAAAAATGCTGGTGCTACCTATCAAAGCCTTATGAATAAGGTTTTTAAAGACCTCTTAAGCCACATAATCGAGGTATATGTGGATGACATGTTAGTAAAAAGCTTAAAAGAATCATGAAATATTTTAAACTTAGAAATATGCTTTAACCTTTTTCAACATTATAACATGAGATTTAATCCAATCAAGTGTGCTTTTGGGATTACGTCAAAAAAATTTATTGGGTTCATGGTCACCCACCGTGGGATTGAAGCTAATCCCGAGAAAATTAGAGCCCTCAGAGATATGGCTCCTCAAGAATATCATAGAAGTTCAACACTTGAATGAATTTTATCCCACTTTCTTAGCCCATTTTAGGATAAATACTTTCCATTCTTTAAAATACTAAAGGAGCTAAAAAATAATAATTTGGATGATGAATGCCAAGTCGCTGAGCAACAAAGAGAATATTTAGCATCTCCACCCTTACTATCCAAGCCTATCCAAAGAGAGATATTATACTTATATCTCTCTCTTCTCACGCATAAGGTCGCTTAGAGAAGAAAATGTGATACAATGACCAATTTACTAAGTTAGCAAAATTCTCTCTGATATAGAAAGTCATTATCCACTAACAGATAAGATGGTTTTGGCTTTAGTTTTCTCAACACAAAAATTACGTTCATACTTTCAAGCTCACACCATCGACGCTTATACTCATTTACTATTGAGGGCCATTCTATAGAAACCAGAGGCATCTAGGAGGTTAATCAAATGGTAGAGAATTGGGTTCGATATCCATTTCCTACAGCCGTGACATAAAGTCTCACTCATGAACTTTATAGTGGAATGCCTCTACTCCAAATGAGCTATCTCTTGCAACACCTTTGTCTCCTCAATGGACCCTCTATGTTGATGGAGCTGAAATATTGGGAGTGGAATCTTACTTATTCAATAGACACAGAGTATGGACTTCGCTAAAATTCTATAACAATAATAGAGGCTCATCACAAGGTTGAGACTTACCATAGATTGTGAAGTTTAAAACTTAATGATCCATTGACTCTCGCCTTGTCACCCCGTTGAGGAAAACTTTAATACTCATAATCTCAGGCACAATGACTTGGAAGTCACTTCTTCCCCATATGGACACATCAAATCATTCACTTATTGCGAGAGAAGAACACTCAAGCTGATGCTATTGCTAAGCTCACTACCTTTGGTACTGGAGATCTATTTAAGAGAAGGCATGTTGAGGAAATATATTTTCCTAGTATCCAAGGGTCATGGGTAATACAAGAAATTACTGAGACAAAGGAACCTTCATGGATGGACCCCATCCTATCCTTTCTACAATAAGGGACCCTTTCTGAAGACCTAACTGCTGCAATTTATCTCCAAAGGAAAGCTATAAACTATATTATTATTGAAGGTGAACTATACAAATGAGCTTATTCTAGGCCATACCTTAAATGCCTCTCACCATCAGAGGTCGATTACATATTAAGAGAGGTTCACTCAAGGATATGTGGATAACACCTAGGAAGAAGGGCGTTAGCCCTTAAAATTATAAGGAAAGGGT
Source organism: Cymbidium sinense (assembly GCA_021442155.1). NCBI lineage: Eukaryota > Viridiplantae > Streptophyta > Magnoliopsida > Asparagales > Orchidaceae > Cymbidium > Cymbidium sinense. The sequence continues at coordinate 15,446,578 of CM038224.1, read as the reverse complement.
TCTAATGGCCTACGATGAAGCAAGACACCTTGGAGTTCATAAAAAAATATGCGAGTTATTAGTTGCACCCTAACCTCTCTCATACACCACATACAGAGCTCTCATCCCTTCAAAGCCCAATGCCTTTTGCTCAATAGGGAATTGATATCATGGGACCTTTTCTAGTAGCATCAAGATAATTAAAGTTTATCATTTTAGCTATCAACTACTTCACTAAATGGGTGGAATCTAATCCACTCACTAAAATCACAGAGGCAAATGCTAAACAATTTATTTAGAAAAATATAGTATGTCGATTCGGTCTTCCTGCAAAGATCATCACTGACAAATGAACCCATTTTACAAAAAAAAGTCTTTACTTCTTTTGTAAAGATCTTCACATCGATACTACAGAAATTCAAACTAATGGATGACTTAAGCTACCAATGGACTAATCAAGGGTTAAAATGCATCTCAAGAAGGTTGGGGGCAATGGGTTGAGGAGCTCTCTAATGTTCTTTGGGCTTACCGCACTACATCATGAACTTTGACTAGTGAGACACCATATAATTTATGTTTGATAAAGCTATTATACAATAGATCGTGATTCCAAGTCCAAGAGTTCAATCATTCAATCATGATAATAATGAAGAAAAATGACATAACGGACCTACTCAAACTGTGACATGGACCTTCTTAAGCTTCCTACCACCAAAGAGTAGCTCATCACTTCATAAGAGTGAAACTATCCCATCTCTGACTTGGTCTTGTGAAGTTGAAGCAGGCAAAGGCCCTCAACACAATAAACTCTCACCTCTTTGAGATGTCCCTTATGTGGTTATACTTTTGGTGAAGCCAAGAACATTTAAGCTCAAGGATCCAGAGGGCAAAACCTTACCTCAAACTTGGAATACCAAGAATCTCCAAAAATATTATCAATAATTCCTACTTCATAATTATTGTAACTTTTATTTTATCTTGTTTGTTATTTCCTCTTCAAACTCATATCTTATTAAAATTATCTTATGATTGTATCAGACCTTATCGAGTAATGAGTTTATGGCCTTTTCTTTCAAGCTTATTGCATATAAACAATCTTCTTCATTTAATCCTCTGACAGAAATGCACAACTCACGTCTCAATCGGCATGATCAATCCTAACGGGACTTGATAGGACCTCTTCCATACAGATAAGAAGTCAAGTAACACTTTAATTAATGCCTAAGATAGGTCAAAAAGTCCTTGGTGAACATTCAACAGCCTCTTCCATATAGGTAAGAATTCAAGTAACACTTTGGTTAATACCTAGGATAGGTCAAAAAGTCCTTGGTGGACATTCCACGGCCTCTTCCATCTAGGTAAGATGTCAAATAATATTTTGACTAATACCTAGGATAGGATAAAAAGTCCTTGGTGGACTTCCCATGACCTTATACAAAGTTAGAGTGTAATAATATTACCAATCACCTCAATAAGCCAAATTAAAATAAGAGCAAATCACTCAAATTTTTTTTAATATCATTGACTGTACTAACATGATGATATAAGAAAGAATCAAAATTTTGAATACAAAAAATAATAATAATAAATAAAAATACATATATAAAAGGAAAAGAAATGCATCCACAGGTGATACTACATGATATCAACGTCCTCCTCTCCACTAGAAGATGCTCCCTTAAACTCACTCTCAACCCCTTCATCTCCTAAATATGGCGAAGGGTCTTCAAATACTTGTCTAGGAGACAGATTCTCAATACTAGCTCCATTTTTGCGATGTACTAAGCGGATTCCTTTTAAGAATCCTCGGATGAAGCCTTCCTCCAAGCATTGAAGTCCTTGTTAACATCAAGAATATGATGAGCAATGATTGATATCATATAAGCTGGAGTTCAAAGTCTTCCACTACAAGGAGATTTCATTTGCTTGCGACATTATAAGCTCTTCTCATAAAGACAATTATAATGCTTTCAGCTCAAGAGCTTTCTCAAAGTGCCTTGAGTCTTCTCTCTTTGAATCATCTAAATCTCATCACTAGTACACCCACTGATGCTAGAAAAGAGATTGACATGTTTACTAGCTCACATAGTTGATCCTCTAGCTACTTATTTGGCCTTAACATTCATCTTCGCTCATACTGAAAAATATTTTACCTTCATAAATTCAGTATTCCACTCATCTAGAACGACACCCAAATGAGCCATTAGCCCTAATGTTTGAGCTACCTACAATCAAAAAAATCATAAATATTATGCAAAGAAAAAAGGAAAAGAAGAAAAGAAAGAGAAGGAGAACATGACATACTAATTCATTTGCTCATTGACATCTAGTGCATCTTAAACACCTCTTCAAGAATATGCAGCTTTGAGAAACGAATCCCCCCATTATGAGTTGAGATAGCTAAACTCTCAAAGGCCAACCGGGTGAACATCTTCTCCATAAATATTTGATGTGGTTGCTTCGGCACATGTTTTCTTTTTCTTTCAAAAAGAAACATTGCTATCACCATGATCTCATAATGGGCTTCTTGAAAGAATCCTGTGAATATGAGAAGACCTATCATCACCTTTACTTGATCTCTTAAGTGGAAGAGCATGAGATCTCCTGCCAAATGGAAAGGCTAACCTTGAACCTTCTATCTTCAATTATAAATTTGCCAATGTGACGTAACTCATGCTGCAAGATTCCTACATCAGGAATATTAAGAGTCATTAATATTTCATTCTCTTCAATCAGCTATGGATCTGAAAGATCATTCAATATTCCCCATCTCTCAAGGAGGCCCCACTCATTTTTTGCAAAAGATAATCTATTATACCAATTTCTAGATGGATCCCATACTAAAAATTCTATCCAATTCTTTATAGCCCGATAAGAAACATGTCCCTGAGCATCACATATGAATCTACACATTTGGCATAAGTATTTGATGTTCAAAGTAACACCAAGCTCTCTAAAGAAGACAGTCAAACCAATGATGATCACTAAAGCTAGAAATGAAAATTGTGACAAAGCTACACCACATATTTTAAAGATCTCAATCAATTCAAGAGCCAAAGGGAATCGCAGTCCAGCACGAAGAATCATCTCAGAAACAGTAAAGTGTCCTGGTAAAGGTGAGCATGTCGATCAAACTTTTTTGGCAACAATAACCACCAACTCATTGGGGAAATGAAATTTCCTGTGGAGTACCATTAAACTATCAGTTATGATAGTGGATGATATATCATCTCTCATTGTCACGCTATTGGTTTTCTTTCAGCCATCATCTTGTGAAAATACATAATAAATAAAAAAGAGAGAGAAAAAGACAAAAGTTTGAGAATTGTGTGAAGCAACTCACTCATCCCAATACTTGGGCATATCCTTTCCTGACTTTGTTGCTCACAGACAGCTTTGAAGAAAAATTTTTGCCTACGATTTGATAAAAAATATACGCATACATATAAGATCAAAAATAGCTATTTCTCTCCAACGATACTCTGAAATTACCTACTAGACTTTTTGAGTTTTTTGAGGGATGGTTCCTAATTGACGTTCCCTGGCATCTTGGAAGTTGTCAACTATTGAACCATCCATTGGAGTTTCAAGAAATTCAATTTTCTACAAGAAGAAGTAGAAGATACGGGCCTTGATCACCTCAGGATAAGCCTCTTGGGGAAAATCGAGCTCGCCATATGAACTATGGGTATTGATCACCTCTAAACCCGATTGGTCCAACGAAGGCAGTTGACACTTCTCTCGAGGGAAAATTAGAGCCTTATCGTATGATCTGCGGGTCTTGATTGCCTCCAAACTTGATCAGTCCGACAAGGATAGTTGATGTCTCTCTCTCGAGAAAATTGAAGCCATGCCTCTATCGAGCGAAAACTAGAGCCTTGCCATATGATCTATTGGTCTTGATCAGCTCCAAACTTGGTCGGTCTGATGAAGACAGTTGACGCCTCTCTCAAGGGAAAATCAGAGCCTCGCCATATGAACTACGGGCCTTGATCACCTCTAAAATTGGGTTGGTCTGACGAGGACAGTTGACGCCTCTCTCATGAAAAAACTGGAGCTTCACCATATAATCTATGAGTCTTGATTGCCTCCAAACCCGATGGCCACGAGGACTTGACACCTCTCGAGGAAAATTGGAGCCTATGAACTACTTTTAATTGCTGACCTCATTTTTGGATGAGTTAATTTGGCAATTAGAGATCCTAATCTCAAATAGGATTTTCTTAATGCCTAGGACACCTCACCTGTGTCCTAGAAAAAATCTTTATGAGTTTATTCTAACTTATTTGATATAGGTAGAATCAATCCAAATTTTAATTTAGATTCTCAAATAAATCAAATTAAAAATAAATTAAAATGAATGAAAGGATCCAATCCCATTTCATTTGAATAAAATTGATCATTTCAACTCATTTGAAATCATACCTAACCCTTTAAGCTAAATGAGTTAAAGTGAAATTAAATTTAAAATCAATTCAAATTAAATGGTTTAATCAAATCATAATGCAATTAATCATCAATTGCATTATGGTTTTAAAAAAAAACTAAACAAATTTAAAGGGTAAAATTAAATCCAAATTCTTTGCATGAAAGCATTTGGTTGGATTCAAATTCCCTAAGACAATTCAAATGGAATTAAATCTAATCTCAAATCCATTTTGAGACTAATTTGGGCATATCATACTTTAATCCAAACTAAGATGATAATGCCATATTGCATGGAAATAATAAAAGCAAAACAAAAGAAAAAGAGAAATTAGAAAATGGGAAATAAAAAAAGAAGAGAAATGCTAATTTCCTTCTTCCATCTCTTCCCTTGAAAACTCCCTTCTTCCCACCTCATCCACTCCAAGACAAAGGCCTCCTCTTAAAAGGTGGCTGCCTTTAAGTGAAGGCAATTAAGGTAAAGGCAAACCTCCAAGAGTTTACCTTAAGCATAGCCAACCAAGGGAAGAAGAAAAAGAAGAGGAAGAAGAGAAGGTGTGCTCGGCCATGTATGGAAAACAAGCAAGGAAGCTCCTTACCTCTGATGTGAAATTCCATTATGTTCATAAGACCATAGGAAGTCGATCTCACACCTTGACCGGCCTTGCCGCAAACCGTGAGTTTGACTTTAAATTCCTCCTTATAAAGCTTATGCCAAGAGTGGAAATCAACCAAGGAAGTTTCTGATCAATGTCCCAATGTATTCACAAGGCCAAGGGAGTTGATCTCACATGATCCCACCACCATGATGGCAAGTTTAGCTTTTAAAATTTTTCCTTATGGAGCTCTTGGCCAACAATGGAAAGTGGGGAGGGGAGGCCTATTCCTTCTCCATTTTCATTCTAAAAGCTTTGCCAAGGCTAAGGAAGAAGATCCTCACCATGACCTGACCCCCTCGCTGCCGGCATGCCTGCGAATGGATGAAGGACGAATGACCTCTCATGGTGAAATCCCAATGAGTGGATTTTACTTCCAATTGAAGGCACCAACACGTTCATAAGCTAAAGGGGAGCTTGAACGAAACTTCACCGGACCCTCTCACCGCCAGCAAGCCAGAAAATGACCAATGCTACCTTAAACCGAGTGTATGTTGGTCTAGGGAACAATCAATGGGGAGGCAAGCCACCAAACTTCATGCACACGTTCGTTGGGTCAAGTTGAAGCTAATGGGATCGGTCTCAGCACCGACGATCGCCGAAATCCGGGTATGCATTTTCTCCCTCCCTTTATGCATTAAAATTTGGAGCTTTGTGAAGAAAGTTGGATCCTCAAATGGATCCAACCAAATGGATTGACCCTAATTTGATCTCTGATCATTTTGGGATCAAAATCGGCTTGCTTGATCATCGACAAGAAATCAGACGGTCCATTTCAGCTTCGGATTAATCGATCTTTCTCTTAGATCCATACTTATTTTGGCATGAATTGATTTCACCTTTGGGATTGCAGATCAATTGGATCATCCGATTTTGATCACGTCTGGCAATCATGCATTTAACTTATGTGGGGACCCTCCCACTTAAAACCATTAAGATTAGTTATTTAACAATTTAATTAATTAATTAAAATCCTAAAAACTTCAAAAAATCATATAAAATAAAAAAAATTACAATTAAAGGTTCTATGGATTCGTCTTGATGAGAGGAATCCATAGAAATTTAAAATCTCATTTTTTTGGGGTAATTTTCCCTTAATTTGGGTTTAATTGAAAAACATTAAACCCTAATTACTTTCAAAGTAATAATCCAATTAATTTGAAACTTTAGGGAAATGAAATTAAGCTTAAAACATACTTTAAGAAAATTTTTGGGATTTAATTCTTTGAATTCAAGGGAAATTGTAAATTCATGTGCTTAACCTTTAAATTAATTAAATTAATGACCCTTTAATGAAATAATTAGAAAACTTTAGTTTAATAACCTTAAATCAACATAATAAACATTAATGAATATTAATAATACTAAGCCTAATCAAACCTAATGAACCTAATAGATCACTAATTAACTCAATTAGGTAATTAAAAGAATTAAATAATTCAATTAAATGACTTGAAATTAATTAAATCATAATAAATAAACCAGTTAACCAAAAATTATGAGTAAACCCTCCTTGGAAAGATAATATAGTGAAGAATAAGTGAAAAATAAAATCGTTTAATGAATCTTAATAAAATAGGCGTAATTTAGGTTTTTATGAAATAATTAAAACCTTAATTACCCCTTAATTAAATCTCTAATAAAGCTAAAACTTTAGGGATATAAAATTGGCATGTAGCCGACTTGAAAATATTTCAAGTCCAAATGATCTCTAGATTAGGAGTTCTCAAATTTCTAAATTCATAGGTCAATGTGAATCAAATATTAGGTTAATTAAATTAATTAACATATTAAATAAAGTGGTAATTCAATCTAATCTCTATCGAACACAGAAAACTATTGAGAAACTCTTCTAAATATCCTAAGTCAATTAAAGTGATCAAAATTCAATCTAGTTAATGAAATAAAACCTTAGATTAATAAAATTATTACTTAACTTAAACCTTAACCTTTGAATCCATAATGACACCACTCATCCTTAATGAATTTAAATAATGAACCTAAAATCTAGGTTAATCAAATTAGATCAAGTAATTAACCTAAGTACTTTAGGTTAAGAATAATCTATGAACAAACCTAAGGTATTAATTCATATTAATAAATTTAAACCTTAAGCTTATAAATCTATAATTTTAAATAACTTAAGTTAAAGTGAAATAAATCAAACTCTTAAAATTAACATAAGCCAAATCAAATGAAACCCACATAGTTTAATTCAAAATGAAACAAATCAAACAAATTAAATCAAATAAAGCAATTTAAACAAATGAAACAACATAAAACTAATCCAAACATAAATAACATCAAAAAGATTAATTAAAATACTTAAGGATTTTAGTTAGATTTTTGGTAACTTTATTAGGATTTAGGATGTTGAATGGAAAGAGTTCCATCAAAAAATGGAATCATTCCATTCTTCAATCTTGAAAAGCAATACAAATTTAACCAAATAAAATGAACATAAAAATGGGAATTAAATCACTAAATTAGTTTAATTGAAACCACCCAAAGGTAAAAATTAAACAAATTCAAACTTCAAATTAAAACTTGATCTTAATGGCCTAGCAAAGCCTTGTCACACAAACCCCACTTCTACACACACTAGATTACTTAGGTCACGAACCCTAGATTTAGGTTAGATTGTTCTGTGATTTTCTTTTAATGATATGTTATGCTTTTGACATGTCTGTGGTGTATTACTTTAGACCGATGCTTGTTTATTTGTTCATTATTAGACTGGATGTTAGATTCTTTCTAGATTTAATATTATTTTTTTTTGAGACGCTTAAAAGGATCACTAATAAATAAATCATAAAATTATTGTTTGCTTGGAGGTGCTGAAAATCCCTTAACATAGTCCATAGGATAGGTGGGCTTGGAAAGCAACTAATGCTAAGCCCGTATATTTGTGAAATATAAATTGCTTTGTGTGATGTGTATATTTCTTAACATCTGTTTTGTAGGACTTAGGATTTCTTTTAAATTTTAAATGTAAATTTGAGCTTAGAATTAGGTTAGGATCTCTGAGGTCTAGGATTAACAGGAGCTAACCCGACCAGGAGATGGTATGGTGGTCCACTGTGGAGCCCAATAGATGTCTCTTAAGAAGGAGACTTTCCTGAAAAGAAGACCTATTGATCTGGACTTATAGTTCTATGTCGGGTTGTATAAGAAACTCAGCCCATTTTCTTTCTGAAAAAGTATTTAGAATGGCCTTTTCTTATATAATTTAATTTGTCTTGATTTATTTTGGGTGTGCAATAGAATCAACATGCTTTTCTTAGGTTTCTTTTTGTACTATGTTTGTGTTGTATGCCTGGACGTAGGCTTATAGGATAAACTAAATTTTCTACCCAACTAAATCAATTGAAACATAAAAATAAATATAACTCATAATCTTCATAAAAAAAGTGGTATTAAAGTAAGATAAAATATGTAGAAACTTAGTGGATGTTTTAATATCATGCATAATCATATTATTTCACTCTTGATTAATGAAGGACTTCCATTATTGCTAGAGAACCTAGGCTTGACCTTTGAGAGCTTATGATGGAAGTACACCTTCTTCTAGTCTGATTTGGCCCATAATCTTTTCTAATTGCATGCATTGGGCATAAATTGCATTCCTATGATCTAAGTGAATCTTGAGTCAAAATTCATAAAATCTAAAAATTATGCATTAGTTAGGTGCATCTTCGTACCCTACATGATTCTAGGGATTAAGGAGTAAGTCTAAGTTCATAGATTTTTTTTCCTAAAACTGCAACAGCCCAACCATCTTGCATTCATATGACTTAGCCTCATGGTTTTAAAATGTGCTTAAGGTGTTAAATCACTCTTAAAGTTATAAGTCCAGAAGAGTCAGGGATAGGTTAGTTCTCTCAAGTGAGGAGAATGACCAATGATTCCCAAGGATAGAACTAGGTTGAGTATTTGATGTGTGTTAAAAACACCTGTAGACTAGGTTCTGAAGCATCATTTTAGGATTAAGTCTTCAACTCTAAGAATTTTTGCAATCTTGTGCTGCTAGAATCTAAGCCCAAGATTTCTAAGAAAATGACAACGAAATCAAATCCCAAATTTGAAGCCCAATTATAGGATAGTTGAAATGTCTACTAGGTATCCCAGTATCAATAAACATTTCTTACTTTTTCCCATTTGATTCAAGAAAATAACTCTCTCCAATTTGGACCTCTCTCAATTGAATTTTTCAAAATCAATCTTTGAATGCTACCTTAGTAGTCTTTAGGAATAACCACTTATTTCTTTAATCGAGAGTATTCTTAGGAAAAGACCCTTCCAAAGATGTAATTAACTATAGAGGCTTGCCTTTATAGGAAACCATGATCCTAGAATAAAATAGACCCTGTTCTACTTTTTCATGTAGTTCAGGGGAAAATACTCTGGTACACGAATGACCCATTTGCCTTAGGAGTCTTTTATTGAAATGATTGAGTCCATTACAGGAGAGCATGTTTATCTTTCAAGATAATATGCTTATTCCTTAATGTCATATTTGGTCATCTAAATAAAATATTCCTAAACTCTATGTGGTGTCATTTCTTTTCTTTATTCTAGAAAAACACCAACTTATTTTTGGAACTCCGCAGGAATGGTTCCTCTCCATCTAAATAGGTGGTTATTTCTATATATCGACATTGTACTAGTGCCACTCATCGGGTGACTCCTTTCTTTTTGGATACCTCTCCATTTTATTCTTGGTTGAGCCTATCCAACATCTTGAATAGAGGTTCTAGAACTTTTCGTCTGTCACATTTAAATGATTAGGTCCTAGAACCAAATCGTGAAATAAAATAAGAGGTGAGAGAAAAAAAAAACCTAGTCATTTCTGTTATGACCTAAATCTAGACAAGATAGATTTGAAACCATTCAAATATGGAAAGAGATATTAAATTTAAAAAAGTATGAAATGTACTTCAGATCTTGAAAAGTAAATCTCAAAAATAAAATCTCAAAGTTAAAATATGTCCTTAATCTTATTTGGCTTTGTACTAGAGCTAAAGGGAATCAGGACAGGGTCCTTGAATGAACACCCTTTGTTCTATTGCATTCGAAAGGTGTCAAAACACCTAAGGATGTAAATTGAGATTAAGCAGTTCCTTCAAACCCTAAGAAAACTTAAATTAAAAGGAGGCATAGTTGTGCCTTTTTGCCCTTTTCCCACCATGATTGAAGTTTGAATTGCATTTAGAAAAGAAGAATGAAAACAAAAATTATCCCAAAAAAGAATGCCTTATTGACCTTTGGTAGAGGTTGATTAAGGAACTCAATGAAAATCTTCTATAGAAGAAAATTATACATGAATGCAAATCAGCTTTAATCTTAATTTCCACAAGTCCACTAGAATATTGGAAAACCAACTACTTAAGTTGATTGGTCAATTCTAAGGAGTGACTTGGAGGTAACCTTCTTTTAGACCTTTCCAAAATCTTAAATTCTTAAGAGTTTGGGACAGAGTCAAAAGAGGAAGATGACATGACATAAACAAAAATAAAGTGACAAGATTCACTTTTGCTTCAAATTAATAGAAGAAAAGATAGGGTACCAAAAGAGAATTATGATTCTCTTGATAAATTTGAAATGGCTGAAATTTAAATAAACTTTCTTAATGGGAGTTTTCTCCCATTGAATGAAATGATATTCCATGATTGGCTTTTTTTAATTTTAAGGCTAAATCAAGAAAAGAAAATAAATGAAGAATTAATCTTCTAAAGAAATCATGACCTTAGGATTGGGTCAAAGGTGATATTTATCTCTCAGTGAAAATATGAAAATTCTTTTTTGGAGTTGATAGATAAATCACTTAGGACTTTATCAATCAAATGAATGAAAATGTCTTAATTTTAAGAATAAGGCATTATATGCTTTCAATACAAAGTGAATCTAAAGGAGAATCCTTTGAAATGTCTTATGACCTATTTGACATTGTCTTAATGTTAAGTATGGTGGTCAAATATTCCATTGCAAGCTGAGATTACCTTTATTCTTATATGTGCTATAAAATAAAATACAAGTCAAACTTAACTTTCTAATAGCACATCATGTACCCTAGAGGGTCCTATTTTAAATGATGATCCTCTAAATGAATAAGATAATATGGTCTATTGATCTATTGAGGATAGAGTTAGACCTACCTTCCCTCCATATCAAAAGGAAAACTTTGAACTCAAATTTAAAATGGTAGGGTCATACCACCTCAAATGGCATTAAAAAGAAATGGCAAATAAGTCATCTTCAAAATGTGATGTTTGGCCCATCTTAGGGAACTTGCTTGCAAAATCAAGCATCGTAATGCTATGTTTAAAATAGAATAAAATATGAAATAAAATAAAATAAAATAAAAAAAAGATGTAGAAAGAAATGAAAGTAAAGCAAGGCATTACATAATCATGTAATTTACCTCTTAACAATAAGAAACTTCCCGATGTGGCATGCTATTATAAAGAAGTTCTAGGGTTATCTTCTATGATAAAGATAGACTATTAAGAACTTATTAACATCTTAGTCGCTGTGGAAAATTTAAAAGAGGAAAATCTCCAAAATATATGTTGATCCAGGGGCATCGATCAACATCAAATATAAGCATGAAAGTAAATTTATATAGGCCCAATTATAATCAAGCTTTGATAAGATGGAGCCATATAAATTCAATCAATTAAAGAAAGTAGTTTTTAGCTTCATGAAAATTCAATCTTGAAAACTCAACCTAGAAAAAGAACTTAATTCCAATCACATTGTTGATTGAAGATAAAAATTCAAACATGAAAAAGCAACTTAGAATTCATGAAACATCTTTAAATGCTCTTGGAAGGTCCTATCCAGCCCCAAATAAGAAAAAGAGAATAAAAAGGAATCAAATGAAAAGAAAAAGAAGAAACATATTGATTATTGAAGGATGTTCATATTCATCCTAAAGTGTTGAGTCTTTAGGATATCATTCAACTACTCCTAAATGACCTCACTAAATATTTGATTCCAATAGAAAATTATAATTTCAGAAGTGTTAAGTTTTCAAGGAAGTCATTATGCCAATCTTAAATGACTCACTCCACTAAATAATTTTGAATTCAGCAAGTGTAACATCTTTAGAAAGTCATTCTTATCAATCTTAAATGACTTTACTAGATTTGTTGTTCCATGAAAAAAGATAAAAAAGAAATAGAAATGTTGGATCATATTAAATGATCAATCAAGAAAAGACTTGAATCATATCAAAAAGTCAATCAAATGGTGTATTTGAACGAAACGTCAAATATATCAAATTTCCTAGCAAATCATTTAGTGGAATCATTTCATAAAGAATGAAATGATATGGAAATGAGTCAAATACATTTATATTCTTAGTGAATCTTGTAGCTAAGAAAATTACCAAATGTAACCTTTCATAAAGAAATGAAATCAGAATATTACCAAATAAAGAAAGAAAGAAAAGTAAAGGGATGGAAGGACTATATCCAAGAGCGAAAGGATGAAGTCTAAAATTTCTAAGATAGACCTTTTGACTTTAAACTTCTCCACATCAAAATGAAGTGATAAGGTTAGAAGTCAAAAATTATCCTTAAGCTAAATAAAAAATAATCAGATATCTCATGCTTTGTCATTTTATCCTTTGCCATGATTAGGTGAGCTCTCTTGGCAGGTTCAATAAAAAGATAGTGGATCTTCTTTTTCAGGAGTCCATATCTTTTGAATAGTAAAGAATCTATTGAGTATACTCTAATACCATTTCAAATAAAACAAAAATACCCTATAAAATTAACATAGCTTAAATGAAATAAAAATAATCAGGTATCTCATGCTTTGTCATTTTAGCTTTTGCCATGATTGGGTGAGCTCACTTGCAGGTAAAATAAAAAGATAGTGGATCTTCTTTTTAAAGAAACCATATCTTTTGAATGGCAAAGAATCTATTAAGTATATTTTGATTTTAAATCAAGCAAAAGACACCCAATGTAAATGGACATTTGAACTTCAAACTTCTCCACATCAAATTAAAGTGGTAGTTGAAGTCAAAATTATCCCTAAATAATAAAAATAAGTGTGATATTGATACTTTATCATTTTAGCCTTTGCCATGATTGGGTGAGCTCGCTTGGCAGGTTAAAAGAAAAGATAGTGGATCTTTTTTTCCAGAGGTCCATATCTTTTGTATGACAAAGGTCCCATTGAGTATACTCTAATTCCATTGCATGTGGCCTATAACTATAAACAAGAAAAGTTATGGAATTATGGAGCCATTGCTAGTTAAAAAAGCTTAAGTAGTTTGGGTCCTAACTTTCATTCAAAAGGCACTCTAGCACATTATGATCAATGTTTTTAGATTTCAGAGATTTATATAATTCATGCAACTTAGAATTTGAAAAAATACAATTCCACAATTGAAAGATGATATCATGATAAACTCTTAATGAGTTAGCTATCGAATTTGATCAAGGTATCTTTTGGGTTTAAAGACTACTTTATCTAGGAATAAATTGAAAAAGATAGTTCTAAACTTAAGCTTGATGCCATTTCCATAAACTAAGTCTTGATATAGTCAAAAAAGAAAAGCAAAAATTGAAAATTAAAAGCTAGAAATGATAATTATATAAGAAGAAAAATATTTCTTCTCTTATAACATCATTATATGACCTAATCTTAGACTCGTAAGATTCTTTACCTTTAAAATGGGTTCATATTACCCATATTTCATTTTTAAAAAAATGCATAAGATTATCCTTCTTGATAACTTATCTAAAAATTATCAAATTAAAGCAATTGTAGAAAAATTGAAAGCATACATGTGAATCAAACAAGATAAGAATGTTCTATAGAGTCATATCATTCAATCAACATATTGGGATAAGGGTAATGATCAAGATTTCTTATAATACCACTTTCAATTAAGTAGAGGATTATATTAAAAATCTTATCAAAAAAGAAAAGAAAAGAAAAGAAACTTCAATATGACTTGAAGTCATATATAGAGTCTTGAAATTTGCTTTTGAAGTAATTTCAAAGACCTCATGTAAAATGAAAGGATCAAAATGAAATTAATCAAAGGCAATTATGAGATTTCATTTCCTATAATAATAAACCAACTCAAGAAATTCCAAACTTTTGAGAATCTTAACTTCTAATATGTTAATCCTTTAATTCTTATTGATTGGATAAGAATTTTATCTCAATGAGAATCAAAGAGTATCCAAGAATCCTTGATCTTCATTGAATCCAAGAGAATGTCATAAGCTATTGATTCATGTCAACAAATTAAAATAACATACATGTCCAAACAAAAGAAAAAGAAATTCCATTTGAGAAGAAGGGTCGACTTTGGTTTCCTACATAAAGAACTACCACATGCAAGCTCAAAGAGGTAGAATTCTTTAGTACCTTATGATATCAAGCCTTCAGCATATAACATCTAGCATGGTTCATTGTAACTTTGAGATGAAGAAAGAAAGAAAAATTTATGACTTCTATGCTCATGGATAAGTAAAGCAGGGTCCAAAATATACCCAAGTCTTCCTTCAAAAAGAATTGCCAATTTGAAACCTTCTTCACTAAACTTCTTGTGTAAGGAGTATTTATGAATTAAGAAATGGCAAACCTTCATTACCCTTTCTTTACTAATCAAGTAAGGATTAAGTCCATACTCAAGCTTATTAGCCAAAATTTAGATTGGATTAAGTCACTTTGACCCCTTTTCTCATCCATATCTATGGATAAGAATCAGCCCTTGTGGACCTTTCCATACATGACTTAGATGGATCAAGCCCATCCCCTTTCATGAATTTAGTTGGATAAGCCTTTGTGCACCATTCCCATGAAGAACTATCTGGTAGTCCCTTCGGGCACCATCCTACTTTTGTGTACATGATTGGATCAAGCCATCAAGGCCCCATTCATGTTATAGGCAATTTAGATCAAGTCTTTATGACCCCTTTCTAATAGCCAGAAAGATATAAGTCCCCAGTCGACATTCTTTCTAATCATCTAGGAGTAAGTCCCCAGTTGGCATCCTACTTTTGTGTACATGATTAGATCAAGCCATCAAGGCCCCTTTCATGTTACATAGGCAATTTAGATTGGATCAAGTCTTTATGACCCCTTTCTAATAGCCAGAAAGATATAAGTCCCTAGTCGACATTCTTCTAATCATCTAGTAAGTAGTCATCCTACTTTTGTGTACATGATTGGATCCATCAAGCCTTTCATGTTACATAGCAATTTAGATTGGATGAAGTCTTTATGACACATTTTAATATCCAAAAGATATAAGTCCCTAACATTCTTTCTAATCATCTAGAGTAAGTCCCTCGGCATCCTACTTTTGTGTACATGATTGGATCAAGCCATCAAGGCCCTTTCATGTTACATAGGCAATTTAGATGGATCAAGTCTTTATGACCTTTCTAATAGCCAAAGATATAAGTCCCCAACATTCTTTCTAATCATCTAAGAGTAAGTCCCGATTGGCATCCTACTTTGTGTACATGATTGGATCAAGCATCAAGGCCCCTTTCATGTTACATAGGAAGTTAGATTGGATTAAGTCTTTATGACCCTTTCTAATAGCTAGAAAGATATAAGTCCCGTTGGTATTCTTTCTAATCATCTAGAGTAAGTCCTCAAAATTCTACTTTATACATGATTGGATCAAGCCATCAAGTCTTTCATGTTACAGGTTAGATTGGATCAAGTCTTTATGACCCCTTTCTAATAGCAAGAAAGATATAAGTCCTCAGTCGGCATTCTTTCTAATCATCTAGGAGTAAGTCCTGGCATCCTACTTTTTTTGACATGATCATGTCTCAAGGTCCCTTTCTCTACAATTAGGATGGATGCCTTTATGATCCCTTAATACCCATAAAGAGTAAGTCCCAGATTCTGAAATATGAGTGTAAGTCCCCCATCTCTTTTGTACATGATGGATCATGCCATCAAGGCCCCTTTAATGTTACAGGCAATTTTGAGGATTGGATCATGTCTTTAAGGACCCCTCTTTTAGCCAAAAAGGATATGCCCCATCTTATTATCTAATCATTAAGAGTAAGTCCCCGGCATCCTATTTTGTACATGATTGGATCTCTAAGGACCTCTTCTTTTAGCTAATTAGATGGATCATGACCCCTTTCTAATAGAAGATATAAGTCCCATTTGGCATTTCTAATCACAGAGTAAGTCCCACATCCTACTTTTATGAACTAAGATTGAATCAAGCCATTGAAGGCCCATTTCTTTGAACTACTTAAATAGGATAAGTCCATGTGACCCTTTTTAGTAGATATAAGTCGACATTCTTTCTAATCACATTTAAGTCCTCCGCATAGCTTTTGAGGATTGGATCATGTCTTTAAAGATCCCTCTCATCTCTTTCGCTATTTGGGATGGATCATGCCCTTAACAATCCCATCTTATTAGCTAATCATGATCAGCATCCTATTTGAGATTGGATTATCACATAACTTTTCTTTCAACTAAAATCATGATGGAACCCCAATGACCCCATCTTATTAGCTAATACATTGAGTGTATTCTAGTTGGAATCTTATTTTGAGGATTTGATGATGTCTTTTGACCCTCTCTCTTTTGGAATTAGGATGGATCATGCCCTTAACTATCCCATCTTATTAGCTAATCACATTGGAGTAAGTCCCTAGTCCTAGAAAATCTTTATGAGTTTATTCTAACCTATTTGATATAGGTAGAATCAATCCAAATTTTTAATTTGGATTAACTCAAATAAATCAAATTAAAACCAAATTAAAATGAATGAAAGGATCCAATCCCATTCCATTTGAATAAAATTGATCATTTGAACTCATTTGAACTCATTTGAAATCATACCTAGCCCATTTAACCTAAATGAGTTAAAGTGAAATTAAATTTAAAATTAATTCAAATTAAATGGTTTAATCAAATCATAATGCAATTGATCATCAATTGCATTATGGTTTTAAAAAAATATAAACTAAACAAATTCAAATGGTAAAATTAAATCCAAATACTTTACATCAAAGCAATTGGTTGGTTTCAAATTCCCTAGGACAATTCAAATGGAATTAAGTCTAATCTCAAATCCATTTTGATATTAATTTGGGCATTTCATACTTTAATCCAAACTAAGATGATAATGCCATATTGCATGGAAATAATAAAAGCAAAACAAAAGGAAAAGAGGAATTAGAAAATGGGAAATAAAAAAATGAAATGCTAATTTCCTTCTTCCATCTCATCCCATGCAAACTCCTTCTTCCCACCTCATCAACCCTAAGACAAAGGCCACCTCTTAAAGGTGGTGCCTTCAAGTGAAGGCAATGAAGGCAATTAAGAGGCAAAGGAAAACCTCAAGAGTTTGCCTTAAGCATAGCCAACCAAAGGGAAGAAAAAGAAGAGGAAGAGGAGAAGGTGTGCTCGGCCATGTATGGAACAAATAAGGAAGCTCCTTACCTCTGATGTGAACATTTCATTATGTTCACAAGGCCGTAGGAAGTTGATCTCACACCTTGACCGACCTTGCCTGCCTGTGGCCGGAGTTCGACTTTTAAATTCCTCCTTATAGAGCTTGTGGCCAAGAGTGGAAATCAACCAAGGAAGTTCTAGACTTGGGTTGTGAACACTCCAATGTATTCACAAGGCCAAGGGGAGTTGATCTCACACCTTGACTAGCCTTGCCGCCCCCAGTCATGGGAGTTCAACTTTTAAAATTTTTCCTTATGGAGCTCTCGGCCAACAATGGAAAGTGGGGAGGGGAGGCCTATTCCTTCTCCTTTTTCATTCTAAAATCTTGGCAAGGAAGAAGATCAGACCATGACCAACCCCGGCACATTGATGAAGGACGAATGGCCTCTCATGGTGAAATCCCAATGAGTGGATTTCATCCCCAATTGAAGGCAAGAACACGTTCATAAGCTCAAGGGGAGCTCAAACGAAACTTCATAGGACCCTCTCGTCGCTGGCAAGCTGGACAATGACCAACGCCACCTCAAACTGAGTGTCCGTTGGTCTACAAAAAAATCCATGGGGAGGCAGGCCACCAAACTTCATGCACAGGTTCGTTGGTCAAGGCGAAGCTAATGGGATCAGACTCACCACGAATGATCTCCAGAATCCGGGTATGCATTTTCTCCCTCCCTCTATGCATTTGATTTTGGAGCTTTGTAAAGAAAGTTGGATCCTCAAATGGATCCAACCATATGGATTGACCTTAATTCGATCCCTAATCATTTTGGGATCAAAATCAAGGCTTGAATCTCCAGGGATCGCCGATAATTGGCAAGAAATCATGAATGGTGTCCGTTTCTCGTCGATGAGCTTCAGATTTAATCTCGACCGTCCGATCCTTCTCTTGATCGGACTCGATTAGTGGGATTAATTTCACCCTTTAGGGATTATCGATCATTCGATCTTTGATCGGACGGTCCTTAAGCAATCCCATATTTTAACTTATGCCGTGGGACCCTCCCCACTTAAAAACTATTAGGATTAGTTATTTAACCATCTAAGTGATTAATTAAAATCCTGAAAACTTCAAAAAATCATATAAAATGAAAGCAAAATCAGAAAATTACAATTAAAGGTTCTATGGATTCATCTATAGAAATTAAATTCCCCAATTTTTATTAAGGAATTTTCCATTAATTTGGGTTTAATTGAAAACATTAAACCATACTCTAAATTAATAAAATTAATTTGAAACTTTAGAAATGAAATTAAGCTTAAAACATACCTCAGGAAAATTTTTGGGGATTTGATTCTCTGAATTCAAGGGAAATTGTAAATTCATGTGCTTAACCTTTAAATTAATTAAATTAATAACCCTTAAAAGAAATAATTAGGAAACTTTAATCTAATAACCTTAAATTAACATAATAAACATTAATGAATATTAGTATACTAATTAAACCTAATCAGACCTATATGAACATAATAGATCACTAATTAACTCAAGTAGGTAATTAGAAGAATTAAATAATTCAATTAAATGACTTGAATTTAATTAAATTATAATAAATCAACCGGTTAACCAAAAATTATGAATAAACCTCATTAGAAAGGTATTGCAGTGCAAAATAAGTAAAAAATAAAATCCCTTAATGAATCTTAATAAATTAGTCTTAATTTAGGTTTTAATGAAATAATTAAAACCTTAATTGCCCCCTAATTATATCTCTAATCAAGTTGAAACTTTAGGGATATAAAATTGTCATGTAACCCTACTTGCTAAAAATCTTTCAAGTCCAAATGATCTGTGGCGTAGGAGTTTACAAATTTCTAAATCCCTAGGTCAATGTGAATCAAATATTAGGTTAATTAAATTAATTAACATAGTAAACAAAGTGGTAATTCAAACTAATCTCTATCAAACATAAGAAAACTATTAACAAACTCTTTTAAATATCCTAAGTTAATTAAAGTGATCAAAATTCAATCTTAGGTTAATGAAATAAAACCCTAGATTAATAAAATTATTACTTAACTTAAACCTTAACCTTTGAATCCTTAAAATTTATTGACACCACTCATCCTGAATGAATTTAAATAATGAACCTAAAACCTATGTTAATAAAATCAAATCAAGTAATTAACCTACGTAGTTTAGGTTAAGAATAATCTATGGACAAACCTAAGGTATTAATTCATATTAATAAATTTAAACCTTATGCTTATAAATCTATTATTTTAAATAACTTAAGTTAAAGTGAATAAAATCAAACTCTTTAACTTAACATAAGCCAAATCAAATGAAACCCACATAGTTTAATTCAAAATAAAATAAATCAAACAAATTAAATCAAATAAATCAATTCCAATAAATGAAACAACATTAAACTAATCCAAACATAAATAACATCAAAAGGATTAATTAAAATACTTAAGGATTTTTGTTAGATTTTGGGAAACTTTATTAGGATTTAGGATGTTGAATGGAAAGAGGTCCATCCAAAAATGGAATCATTCCATTCTTCATTTTTGAAAACCTATACAACTTAAACCAAATAAAATGAACATAACAATTGGAATTAAATCACTAAATCAGTTTAATTGAAACCACCCAAAGGTAAAAATTAAACAAATTCAACCTTCAAATTAAAACTTGATCTTAAAGGCCTAGCAAAGCCTTGCCACACAAACCCCACTTCTACACACACTAGATTACTTAGGTCATGGACCCTAGATTTAGGTTAGATTGTTCTGTGATTTTCTTTTAATCTCCTATGATATGTTGTGTTGTGCTTCACATGTCTGTGTGGTGTATTACTTTAGACTGGATGTCTAGGCTTGTTTGTTCATTAGACTGGATGTTAGGGCATTCTTTCTAGATTTAACATTATTTTTGTAGGGGACTGTTAAAGGGATCACTGTAATAAATAAATCATGAAATTGCTATTTTCTTGGAGGTGTTGAAAATCCCTTAACATAGTCCATAGGATAGGTGGGCTTGGCAAGCAACTAATGCTAAGCCCATATGTTTGTGAAATATAAACTACTTTGTGTGATGTGTGTATTTCTTAACATATGTTTTGCAGGGCTTAGGATTTCTTTTGAATTTTAAATGTGAATTTGAGCTTAGAATGGGTTAGGATCTATAGGGTCTAGGATTAGCGGGAGCTGACCCAACCAGGAGATGGTGCGGTGGTACCTTGGAGCGATGGATGTCTAAGAAGGAGACTTTCACGGAAAGAAGACCCATAGATCGAACTTGTAGTTCTAGGGGTTGTATATGATAACTTCGCCATTTTTCTTTATTGGGTGTACTGCATGATCAGATGCATTGGCCTTTTTCTTATATAATTTAATTTGGCTTGATTTATTTTAGGTGTGCAATAGAAACAACATGATTTCCTTAGGTTTCTTTCTGTACTATGTTTGTGTTGTATGCCTCGGCATAGGCTCATAGGATAAACTAAATTTTCTACCCAACTAAATCAATTGAAACATAAAAATAAATATAACTCATAATCTTCATATAAAAGCCTAGGTATTAAAGCAAGATAAAATATGTAGCAACCCCTTAGCTGGATGTTTTAATATCATGCATAATCATATTATTTCACTCTTGATTAATGAAGGACTTCCATCCTTGCTAGAGAACCTAGGCTTGACCATTGAGAGCCTATGATGGAAGTACACCTTCTTCTATTCTGATTTAGCCCATAATCTTTTTTTTAACTACATGCATTAGGCATAAATTGCATTCCTATGACCTAAGTGAATCTTGAGTCAAAATTAATAAAATATGAAAAATATGCATTAGTTAGGTGCATCTTCATACCCTACATGATCTTAGGGATTAAGGAGTAAGTCTAAGTTCATAGATTTTTTTGCTAAAATTGCAATAACCCAGCCATCGTGCATTCATATGACTTACCCTCATAGTTTTAAAATGCTTAGGTGGTGTTAGTGCCTCTCCAGTTGTAAGTCCAAAAAGAGTTGAGATAGGTTAGTTCTCTCAAGTGAGGAGAATGACCAATGATTCCCAAGGATAGAACTAGTCAGACGGTGTGAAACACCAGACTAGGTTAAGCATCCTTTTAGAATAAGTCATCACCCATTTTGTGCTACTAGAATTTAAGCTCTAGATTTCTAAGAAAATGACAACCTGAAATCTAAAATTAAATCCCAAATTTGAAGCCCAATTATAGGATAGTTGAAATGTCTATTGGGTATCCCAGTATCAATAGACATTTCCTACTTATTCCCATTTGATTCATGAAAATAACTCTCTCCAATTTGGACCTCACAATTGAATTTCTCAAAATCAATCCATAGAAAGTTACCTTAGTAGTCTTCAGGAATAACCACTTATTTCTTTAATCGAGAGTATTCTTAGGAAGAGACCCTTCGTAAGATGTAATTAACTATAGAGGCTTGCCTTTATAGGAACCATGATCTCATGATAACATAGACCTTGTTATACTTTTCCATGTAGTTCAGGGGAAAATACTCTGGTACATAAAAGACTCATTTGCCTTAGGAGTCTTTTATTGAAATGATCTAGTCCATTACTAGAGAGCATGTTTATCTTTCGAGATATTATGATTATTCCTTAATGTCATATTTGGTCATCTAAATAAAATATTCCTAAACTCTATGTGGTGTCATTTCTTTTCTCTATTCCAGAGAAAACACCAACTTATTTTTTGGTGACTCCGCTGGGGAATGGTTCCTCTCTCCATCTTTAGAAATAGGTGGTTATTTCTATATATTGGTAGTGTACTAGTGCCACACATTGGTCAAGACTGCATTTCTTTTTGTTGGATGCCTCTCCATTTCGTTCTTGGTTGAGCCTGTCCATCATCTTGAATAGAGATTCTAGAACTCTTCGTTTGTCACAGTTAAAAGATTAGGTCCTAGAACCAAATCCAAAAAAAAAAGAGAGGTGAGAGAAATAAATGAAAACCTAGTCATTTCATATTATGACCTAAATTTGGACAAGACGGATTTGAAACCCTTCCAATATGGAAAAGAGATATTAAATTTAAAAAGTTATGAAAAGTACTTCAGATCTTGAAAAGTAAATCTCAAAAATAAAATCTCAAAGTTAAAATATGCCTTTAATCTTACTTTAGCTTTGTACTAGAGCTAAAGGGAATCAGAACAGGGTCCTTGAATGAACACCCTTTGTTTTATTGCATTCGAAAGGTGTCAAAACACCTAAGGATGTAAATTGAGATAAAGGAGTTCCTTCAAACCCTTAGAAAACTTGATAAAAATGGAGTTATGATAAAAATGATTATAAAAAAGTTGTATAATCAAACAATTCTTTAAAAAGTATAATAACGTTTTTAAAAACTTGAAGTAGTTAAAAATCTCTCCCAAATGAAGTGTAGCTTAAATTAAGTGGAGCCAAATGGATTTAACTTAAATCGAGGCTTTGTGTAATATGGTAAAGTCTCTTTCACATCGCATGGTTAAATCTAGATTTACTAAAGTCGCTTGTGTAATATACTAAAGTCTCTTTGTGTAATATGCTAAAGTCTATTTCACAACACATGGTTAAATCTTATTGATAGGTAGATTTATGGGATTTAGATAAGCAGAAGCACATGAAGGAGGATGGAAGGCTGGGAGGAAAGGCGAGGGTTACCTTCATGACATCTCCCTTCCCTTTTTCAGGTAGCAAATGTCGAACGCAGCGGAGGGTAGAAAGATGAGAGTTATCTTCCCCTCCCTTCCCTTTTTCGGTCCAGTAGAGTAGAGCTTAAGTAATGTATGGTGGGCTAGTGGGCAGTTGAGGCATGTGCCCTCTGGGCCCCACTCTCTATCCATCCTTGAATCTATAATGTCACCAAGGCATGAATTGGTAAGGTATGAGGGCCATCATCCAATAATCGAAATCAATCGCATAGCCTTTGCACTATTATGACAACATAGAAGGAATAATGTCTCCAGTCTAGACACTAGAAAACTTCAAACACAATCCGGCATACAATCAGTTCACCTATCGTAGCCAGCTACTTCAATTTCCAGTGAGAGGCTAGCTCTGGTGGTCGAAGATTCTTCATAATGAAAATGAACTATATATGTATATATATAAGCACTTAAGACCATAATATGCAGATCAATCCACTAATCAACATAATTATATAGTTAGTTATAGTGTTATATATTTATGTCAGTTACTTTTAAGATAAACTTTTGAAGCATTCTATCATCATCAACTCTATTATCTAATTATATATGTATCTCGAACACTATTGTAATCAATATTATATATACATTATGGAATATATTTACATGTACACTTTGGTGTGTTTTATCTAGTTATATATGATCCTAGACTAACAAATTTAATATGGGTTGATTCAATTTTTTTCAAGTTGAACATCTATTTCATTTTTTTTAGTTGAACATCTATTTCAATTTTTTTCTTCTCATATAGGCCTAGAATTGCGGCATAGCATTTACTTTTTTTTTTTTCCATGCACTTATTCAATGCACCAATAAAGTTTTTAATAAACAAATCAAACAACCAAATGTTATGATATAATTTTAGGGTTATAAGCAAATAAAACATTTAAAAAAATAAAGTTTTGCTTATATTATGTATGTTGGGCTCATAAAAATTCCTATATGATCAAGCACAACTTCCAACATAATGCAAATCCTGAAACAATTAAAAAAAACTAAACTAATATTTAAATTTATTAAAAAATCAAATAGGAAGCCAAAAGAGTGCAAAACAATACAAAAACCTTGCCAAAAAAACCCAACTCATTAAGACAAGGCTGTTGACACAATGATTGCTAGATTTGGAGCCCAAAAGAGTCTTATAGTCTAACCTTATTGAACTAACCTAAATCTACTCAATTCAACCAAGTCTCCATCTTCACAAGTCATTTATAATTTTAAG
Source organism: Cymbidium sinense (assembly GCA_021442155.1). Lineage (NCBI taxonomy): Eukaryota > Viridiplantae > Streptophyta > Magnoliopsida > Asparagales > Orchidaceae > Cymbidium > Cymbidium sinense. The sequence goes on along the minus strand of CM038224.1, from coordinate 15,422,158 downwards.
TGAAGGTGATGAAGATGTCAATACTCAAAAGTGACCCAAGGGAGTTGTCAGAACTCAATTGATGTTATTAGTGCTTTCTTATTGCATAAGCATGTACTCATTGTTGTGTACTTTGCCTATAAAATTTCTAACTTTTCAAAGTCATGATATTGTCCATAATCTTCATTTCAAGGCAATTGTAATTACTAATTGCACTCAAAAGATAAATAATATATATAAAAGTAGTGAGACATCATCATAATTTTATGGTAACCCCAAGTTCAAGCAATAAACAATCTAAGAATTATTCTTGTCAATCAAACCATCACAATTTTGATACATGACCTCAGTGTGACTTGCAGTGTCAAGATTTTAAAAGTAGTACATTTGAATTTCCCATCTAAGACATAATTTGCAATGACCATCAACAAACCACCATTGTCGGTCACTCAAGTTAATCTAATATTAACAGTCCAATTAGGTATACTAGAGGCAGTACCATCCAACCAAATTTTGATATGCAAATTGAAGCATTCATCATTACTAGCTATGATAAATATTCCATATTATTTTAAATAATGGGCATTATGCATTTAAAAAAAATCAACAAATAGGCCTCAATTCAACACAATTGGGGGCATTTAAAGATGTACAATTATTCAACCATAAAATAGCCCATATCCTTGGGAAATCCTACAAGTAGCTGTCGTGGAGGCATACAATTTTACAAGCCTAGAGGTGCCAAGATTCTTGCAAAGGTCATACATGAACACATCTTTCTCTAGATCTATTTCACAACCTTATTTTTAATGTAGCCATTATTTTTTACATACCCATATCATAAACTTGTTCGCAACAAATATGTATTACACCTAAATCTGGGCATATGCTTAGGGACTTAATTTAGTCCTATTATGTTTTTGGGTTAGCCTTAGGAATAAAAATTCTACTTGACCCACCCTAACCTAATGCAAGATTTTTAAGTGTATTTTGAACATGTTTAAGCAATTTGACTTGATCAAAACTCATATACCAGATTAGAGAGCCTAATGAGAATATTGGGTTAGGATAGGCTTGAGCAAAGATTTTCAAGCTCTCATCTTGATCTGATCTAGCCCAAACAACTTAGTGCTTAGGCCAAATTGCATTGCATCCACACCTTAGTCGAAACCTACTTGCAATGTAGTTATTATTGCATCTAGATCTACATCACAACCTTGTCTATGATGTTGAGAGCTACAATTAACTTCACTTGTTTGAACTATCTTCTTTAAGACCTATACAACAACCTCATTTGCATGACAACAATATCTTTTAAGATTTGTATTGCAACTATCTCCCTCAATACATAAGCCACAATCTTGCTTATATTGTAGCTATCAATTTTAAGACCTATGTGGAAATTATGTTTAACCTATAATCATTATTGCCTATGTTGTAATCTCACATACACAACTAACTTCTTTTAATCATGCCAACTTGTGTTGTGACTATCACCTTAAGATTTACATCACAATGTCATTTAAATCATAGCTATCATTGCAACAAGATTATGTTATAAAATCATTTGCATTTGGACAATAATTCCAATAGTGTTGCACACTAAAAATTAAAATACTTTGTGCCCTGTGATATGCTATATGATTATGTTAAAACTAATTTTGTTGGAATATTATAATAGTTTAAACCATTTTCCACATTTCTTCTTTGAATGGCATCACAATACCAGATGCTTTCCATGTTTTCTCTCATGCCTCAAGTACTACTTAGGCACTCTTGAAGGCAATAAGATTGCTAATGATTGAGGTGCTAGGTGCCACCCTAAAAAAAGAAATGAATATAGCACTTATAAAGTAATTTTATGTTTCATTGCATTCCAAGATTTACCTACCAGTAGTTTGTCTAACTTATTTCCAAGTGCATCTCTTGTTTTCCATGATCCTGATGCTCTTTTTGTGTTACCTCATGTCAAATTATCAACATGAAAATTTAACCTATCTTTAAATTTTGAAATATTATCACATATATGTTCAATTAGCAAAGCGCTTACCACAAGCCTCATGCCTTAAGACACTCACACCTTATAATGGCTCTTGAATGAGAGGTGTACATTGCATTATGACCTCATCTTGCCTTGTCCAAGTGCCTAGACAGCATTGGCTCCCCTTTAACATCACTGCCATCAAATTAAAATTCTATGGATAAAATGATCTAATTCTTCTTTGAAAGTTTCAATTAAATGACTTATGAACTCATTAGCATTTCATTTGTTTTACTTTATGTCTAATCAAGTAATAAACTTCAACTCATAATAAAAATTTTTTTCTTTCTTATCATTTTCCTTCAAACATAATTGATGGTTTGATATAAGCTAAAAACATAACATAAATTATATCGTAATATATCATTATTTTATTCTGTGTAAATGGGGGTGATCATGACAGTGCATGTATATGGTCGCATGAGCAAGAAATTTCACTTTTATGAGTCCATTGGTTAGAAATAATGTTACCTAAAAATGTTAGTTTGCCACAATGTTAAAATAAATAAAAAAGAATCATGACAAATATTAGTTTTACCTATATTTTTGACCTTAAAAACCTTCCCTAAGAGAGACGTTATGGAGATAGTAAGCAACATTGACAACCTAGGCAAGTTCCATGGCAAATTATTATTATCAAAATTTATGTCTATTTGTTTTAGTTTAGATATTAAAGTATAAGAAAAATATTTATAATGATATCAAATATATTCTTAAGAAGCCTATAATTCAAAATACAAGTAGTATTATAAAAGATAAGAAAGAATGAATTTCTTTCCCATAATCACATGATTTTATAATTTTTAGATGTTCCCAATATGCAATTAGAATACAATCAATATGAGACCTATCTTCTTTCTCATTTCAATAGATTTGATTCTTTCAAGAAAGAATCTTATTCTTTTACGCTTTACATATTCTTTTTTTTTTTGCATCTACACACAAAACTCTAATGAAATATAACATCCCCTTCATTTTTGTGCTAAACCAAACAATTGCCTTCATGTTTAAAGTCAATCTTCTTCAATTTGAAAATAATATCATAGTAAAACTATAAATAATTAAAGCTAGCACATTGTCTTAATTACTACAAACAATTATTATTGCATTGTGCATGGGATAGCAAATATTTTCTTAAAGAAACAAGCTCATCTAGATAAAATTGTAAAGGATTTAGTTAATGAGGTTAATTCAAGTCCTTAATAGTCCATTTACACTAATTAAACCTAATGTAACTCATTCTTTTTGCAACATAGACCTCTAAATAGTAGATAAAAATAATCACATACCTCAGACACATCAAATACACCATCCTAAATTTCTATATCCAACATTCACTTTTGGTAGATATTTTTGCATGAAATTTAGCTATAATTTCTTTCAAGTTTTAACTATCAAATATAAGAGCAAAATTATTTGAAATTTTTTTCTTAGCATCACTAGAACTAATGGTACGAAAGGTTTTGAGAATTTTTAAGGCTGTATGATCATCAATTGGATGTAGCATTTTTTTTACAATGGAAATTTCCAATTTTTTTCAATGCAAAGCTTCATTTTCATAAGATGATTATTGTAGTTTCAATGACTAGAGACTTTTAAATATCAAACATTCACTAAAATGCATTTTTTATAGGTTTGATGGTATCAAAAGCTATAAATCATGTCTGTGGTGTATATTTTCTATATGTATATGGGGGATACTATGCAGATCTGAGGGTGTACTTATTGAAGTGATCGAATATGATATTGAGGAATGATGTACTATCTTGAAAGATAAAGGCATCATCCTTCATTGAACCTAATCATCTAATAAGGACTCCTAAGACATGATGGGTCTTCGAATATACTAGAGATTTTTCCCCTACTTTACATGGATGAATAAAGTAGGGTTTATATTAAATCGGGTTCTAAAGTTCCCTATGGAGGCAAGCCCCTATAGTTAATTACATCCTAAGGAAGGTGACTTCCTTAGGAATACTCTGGACTAAAGTAGGCAATTATCACCAAAATTTCAAGGGTAAGACTACCAATAAATTGGTTATATTGGAAAATCAAGTGAGAAGGTTTGAATGGAGATACTTATTTTGGAAGTCAATGGAGATGAGTAGGGAATGCTTATGATACTAGAAAGCCTAGTGAGCATTCCAATCTATCTTGTAGTTGGGCTTTATATGTTTGAAGTTGAAGAGAATTATTTGTTTGAGTTGAAATTTTATTAGATTACTAGGGCTTATAATCTAACAATACAAGATTGTGGAAATACCTAAGAGGTGAGGATTTATGCTTGTAGCCTGAAGGAAACATCTACCTGGATCATAGATCTAAGGAGCTTTGGCATAAGCCAAAGCATGACCTAAGTCTAAGCGAAGATGGGTATATAGTTTATCTCCATAAGAGAGGGTAAACCACCTGACTGTTGGACTTACAACCGCTTGGAGTGCAGCCAGCTAACTACTCCTACACTTTAAAATCATGTAGGAAAGTTGTATGATTTTGCAAGATAGTTGGGTTATTATTTAGAAAGAGATTAAAGTTTTTAAACCAACTCCTTAAGAGACTATAGCAGGAGTGTCATGAGCAATGACTTAGTATAATGCAAATATTTTCAATTTTTATTTGATTTTGGACACTTCATTTTGATAAAGGCTATTGGATTTTGTATGCCAAAATGCATGTTGAAATGAATTATGGGCTAAATCAAAAGAGAATACGATGAAGCTCTGTCAGTAGAAGTTGCTCTCATAGGTCAAGTGGTTCCCATATGTGTAAGGACGGAGGCCCTCATTTTGCAAAAGTGATTCATGATATGCATGGTTTGAGACATACAACATTCAACTAAGGGGTTGCTAAATATTTTAATTATTTTGATTTAATGCCTAGGCTTTGTATGAGGTTATGAGTTATTTAAAATTTAATTATGAGTTGTAGTTGAGGTAGAAAAATTAATTTTTTCTCTAAGAGCCTAATCGGATCCAGGCCACACAATAAATCACCATTCATAAAGAAACTTTGACAATGCATGCCATTTCTAGTTTGCAATTTAAACAAAACATCAATAATTTTATAGATCTAACGTAAAAGAATAAAAGGTTGGTGCGGTCGGGTACCACCGTACAACCCAAAAAAGAGAAATGGGTGGTCGAGCTCTACCCTTATACAACCCAGTATATAAAAGAATAATTATAATTTACAAATGATAAATGTTATGGGGATTCTTCAAATCTTCAAGTCTTCATGTCTCCTTTATTTGTTCCATCTTTTCTCCTTTGATTTGGTAGGCTTCAAAGCATCACATGACACCTTAGGGCTAAGCCTTCTAGACAATGTTCATCCTTATCCCCCATAACACTAATCCTAATTTCTAATGTAAAACTACTTTAAAAATAAGGAAAGTAAATCTAATTATAACTATAAAATAAGTATTAGCTAAACACACCATACAACCCAAGTAGTTATATGCATAATTTGGACTTAGCATCCTACACATGGATAACCAAGCCCACCTGTCCTAACTTGGATTATGCTTAGGGGTTAAGCATCCGCAAAAAAGAGAGTATTTATATTTATTTTCAAGCACCCCTTAAGCACAATCTCCTACAGAAAAAATGATTAGGCTAATCACGGCCTAACATCTAGTTTACGAAACATTCACCCTAACATTCAATCTACAATAAAATAGAACATACATCACACCATGCACCGCCTAACATAAAGTTAGAAATGGTGACTTGATTCTAATGTGTGTGTATTAAGGCTTGTGGGGTATGCCTTAGCTAAGCTATGTTATGATTTACTAAGTATGAAAGGATGTTTAATCTTAAGGGGTTGATTTCACTTTAAGTGGTTTAATTGATTTGGGATTTTTACTTAGCATTTTTTTATTTTATTTGACTTACACTTAGCAACTAAGTGTTATAAAGAAAGGACAAGAGAGGTTGAATCTCTTTCATCCCTACCTTAAGTCACTTCTAAAGCATATTAATTTATCAATTCTCTTTAGTGAATGAATTATTATATATTTTTTAAATTAATCCTAAGTTTATGTTCACTTTAAATAATCATATTCAATAAGAGAGGCATCTTGAGATTAATTGGAATGAATTAATATCACATGGCACATATTCATTTATTTCCTTCCATCATATGTACCATGCATATGATTAAATCCTAAGTATACTTACACATATAATATGTCATAGCACACTTAAATGATGGATGTGAGCACATACATTTGGAATTTAGATGTTTCATTTGGTTAAATCATTTTATCATATTAATTTAAAGCTCTATCTAAATTTTTATATAAAAATACATAGGAATGAAGTTAAATAGGTATGTGTCATTGTTAACCAGGGAAGTGAGGTAATCAAATGACCTCCTTGGGGCTTCCTAAAGCCTCGTATTCCCAGGATGTCCAAACTATATACCCATTACACTCAAACATAGGTAAGTTTATACATGAACATAAGAAAGAGAACTTTAAACCACATGATCGATTCAATCACTTGAACAAATATGAATGCATGTTCTTTTTAATAGAAAAGGGGATTTTCATTCATTAGCTAAATGCACATACAAGTATATAAGAGCTTTAAGTGGATACTTCACCATTGTTAAACTAGGGAGTGAGGTAAAGACCTCCTTGGGGATACTTAAAGCCTTGCGTGCCCGAAATGTCTAGACTAGATATACTCACTACTCTTAAATACACATGAATGTATAAGTAACTATAAAAATGAAACAATCATGCAAAAGTTGTATTTGATTTAATTGAATGAAGATTTTCATTCATTAGCAAAATGCACATACAAGTGTATAAAAGTTTTAAGCAGACACTTTGCCATTGTTAAACTAGGGGAGTGAGGTAAAGACCTCTTTGGGGATACTTAAAGCTTTGCATCCCGAAATATCCGGAATAAATATACCCACTTCTCTTAAATACACATGAATGTACAAGTGACTACAAGAATGGAAAAATCATGCAAAGTGTATATTTGATTTAATTGAATTATTTGTATATATGTGAGCTAAAGTTCTATCTAAGTTTCAACATAGAGATACATAAGAATGAATCTGAACAAATGTTGTGTCCTTTTCAAATGAACTATACACTTGTCAATATTCAAACTTCATGCAAATCCATGTAGGATGAAGAAAGAAAACTTGATATCACATATTCAAAACCATAGGCACATGCAAGCTTATGAATATTTATAACCATTGTCACTCCATATATTATATGTTATATGCTTTTAAAAATAATTTTAATTTAATAGTGATAATAGACACATATAATCTTAATTTAAATCAACACATGCAAGCTTGACATAAAGGAAATCATTTTATTTAATTGATTTTTTTATTGAAAAAGATGAATGCATGATTACAAGTGACATACAACATTTAATATGATTGTAAAGAAATAAAAGGATATAAGCACATGATTTCATTTAATCCAATTAATCCCTAAGGATAATCATACGAAATAAGCTCTTTTAAAATAAACCAAAGCTTATTAAAGTCACTTTTAATTCCATGTTTGATTTGATTTAAGAAAAGAGAGAAAGATTTGCTAATCCTAATCCCATTCCCATATGTGTGAGTTAATTTAATTTAATGAAAAGGAATTAGATTGGTTTAATGGATTAATTAGGTTAAGGTATGAATTAAATCAATTAATTAAACCTTTACCTATGTGTCCTTAAGATAATTAATCAAATGATTATGAGCCAATATAATATGTAAATGAATTGAAAAGTAAATAGCAATGATCCTATGAAATGAAAGGGGCTTAATGCAATTATTTAAATCATTGATTAATTAAGCTTAAGAAATTTACTTAATTACTTTAATGGCTTTCCCACACATGTGAGCTAACCATAATTTCATTAAACCTCTTTAGGCTATTGAACACCTAAAGGCCTACCCCTGAATTAATTAAGAAAAATCAGATCCATTTTAAAGTTTAATTAAGCTAATTAAATAATTAATTAATTAAATCCTAATTAATTTCTCTTGAAAAGTAAAGGAAATTTAGGAAGAAGATTAGGAAAAATCCCCCAATCACATTCCCAAAACCTCCCTACTATTAATCAGTGCCAAACAAGTCCAATTAATTAGTTAATTTATTGTTCCCATGCTTACTTAATCCTTAATTAAGTTAAGATAATTTAATCAATCAATTTTCTCAATTAATCAACCCATAAATTTTAAGAAAAATGGGGGAGGTAGAGGTCATCCCCCTAAGCAACCTCAAAAAATTTGAAACCAATTGGATGATTAATTAGGTAGTAATTAGGTTGATTAAGTTTTTAATCAAACCTTATTTAAGCCAGAATTATTGTTCAAAGTTAATTAAGGATAATTTTAATAAACACCCCTCTAAAATACCTTTAAAATTAGTCATAATTAATTTTTTTGGATTTTTCTACAATTAGTTATGAATTGTAGAAGTTTCAACCTTAAAAGGTAATTAAATTAACTTGATTAAGCCTTAGTCCATCGGTGCCATGTGGCGCGCTGACACACGCTTTCCATGGGGCATCATGGGATTGGCTATTAAAATTTTCATATTCGTGGTTGACTCAGAAGGCGGTGTGATGTGCTTTTTCATGGGTCATCTGATCTAAGATCGGACAGTCACGATCAAACTTGCGGCTAAGGAGGGATCAAACAGTAGATCTAGAATAATTTTATCAGAGTTGTTCATTCCAATCATGCAGAATGGATGGCCCTTGATCTCTCTTCTTATGAGCGATGAATGATGAAGCCTGTCCGCCATGAATTACTCGATTTGAGATCACCTGAGCTCGATTCACTCCAAAATCAACCCACATCTTCACACGGGGGGTCCACAAAGATCTAATGGCTAGGATGGGCTCACATGCAAACTTTTTTCAAAAAGCTCCAGGAAAAATTTCCTATTTCTATGGTTTCAATGGATTTACATCACCAGAACTAGGACCGGTAGTTTGTGCACTTGAGGAAGCTTCATTTAGTTAAGATGAAGCCTTGTTGAGCAGTAATTGGATTGGTTCCAAGTGGATCACTCGATTGGCCAAGAATAGTGCTTTGATGCTTCATCTTTGATCGAAGTCTGACCTATAATCTATTTGAAGCTTGGGAAATGGCTTGGGTAGCTTTGATAAGGTATGTGGAAGGTGTGTGTAAAAGGAATTGAAATTTTATTGAAAGAGGAAGAAGTTTGGATCGGGATTGAGCTCCCCTATTTCAGTTGCGCATGGGAGGAGAAAATCTGAAGTGAGGAGGCCTTGGGGAAGCTCTGAGGAGTGCTAGGGAATTTCATTTCTGTGGTGATTATTTTTTATTTGTATATATGAGGGACCATGATGCAGATCTAAGGGTGTACTTATTGAGTTGATCGGGTACAACATCAAGAAATAGTGAACTATCTCAAAAGATAGAAATCACTACCCTATAATGGACCTAATCACCTAATAAGGACTCCTAAGGCATGACAGGTCTTCGAATATACCAGAGATTTTTCCTCTACTTTACATGGATAAATTAATTAGGGTTTATTTAAACTAGATTCTAAAGTTCCCTATGGGGGCAAGTTCCCATAGTTAATTACATCCTAAGGAAGATGAGTTCCTTAGGAATACTCTAGATTAAAGTAGGTAATTATTGTCACCAAAGATTTCAAAGATAGGACTATCAACAAATTGATAATATTTAGAAAATTAAGTGAGATAGATCAAAAAGAGAGACTTATTTTATCAAAGCTAAAGGAGATGAGTAAGGGATGCTCATGATACTAGGAAACCCTATGAGCATTCTAATCTATGATATGGTTGAACTTTATATATTTGAAAATTTAGAGAATTATTTAATTAAGATGAAATTTTTTAGAAAACTAGGAATTATAATCCCGCAATACAAGATTGTGGAAATGTCTTAAAAGTGAGGATTTATACTTACAGCTCGAGGGGAAATAACAACCTTAAATTCTAAATCTATCGAACTTTAGCAAGGGCTAGAGCATGTCCTAAATGTAAGGCAAAAATGGGTATATTGTTTATCTCCACAAGAGACGGTAAATTGCCCGACTGCTGTACTCATAACCGCTTGGAGTGGTAGCCAGTTAACTCCTGATTTGCTTTTTTTAAGACCATATGGTCAATTCATATGTTTTGTAAGATGGTTAGGATATTATTATTTAGAAATAAACTAAAGTCCTTAAACCCACTCCCTAAGAAACTAGATCATGAGTGGTATGAATAATGACTTAGTCTAATGTAAATTTTATCAATTGTAATTTGATTTTGGACTCTTTATTTTAACAATGCCTATAGGATTTTTAAATGTCTAGATGCATGATGAAATGAGGTTATTGGATAAATTAGAGAGAAAGAGGTATTTTTCATCACAAGGGATACCCTCAAAGGTCAAGTCTTTGCCTATCATGCAAGGATGGAAACCCTCTTTTGGAAAAAGTGAAACAAGATAACATGCATGATCTTAAGCATACAACATCCAGCGAAGGGGTTGTTAAATCTTTTAATTTTCTTGATTTAATACCTAGGCTTTAAATGTGGTTATGAGTTATTTAGAAAATTAGTTATGAGTTGTAGTTGGGCAGAAAGTTTATTTTTTCTTAAGAGCCTAACCGGATCCAAGCCACACATTAAATCACCATACATGAAGAAACTTGAAAAATACATGACATCTCTATTATACAACTATAAACAAAGCAACAAATAATTTATAAACCCAACGTAAAAAAAAAAATAATAGGTCTGTGTGGTCGGGTACCACTTTACAACCCGAAAATAGAAAGGGGTAGCCGAGTTCTACCCTTATCCAACTCGGTATATAAAAGAATAATTACAATTTTATGAGTGAATAAATTTTATGGGGGGCTTCATATCTTCTTTCTTCATGTCTCTTTCATTCCTTCTTTGGATTTGCTTGCTTCAAAGGCATCACGGTCGACCTCCAAAGATAAAGTCTTATAGCCTCCGCTCATCCTAATATCCCATAACACTAATCCTAATTTCTAATACACAATTACATCAAAAATGAGAAAAAGAATATCTAACTACACCTGTAAGAGAAGTGTTAGCTAAATACACCATACAATCCAAGCTATTATATGTATAATTCGGACTTAGCACCTTGCACATGGGTAACCAAGCCCACCTGTCTTAATTTAGATTATGCTTAAGGATTAAGAAACCTGTAAAAGAGAGCATTTATATTTATTTTAAGCACCCCTTAAGCACAATCTCTTGCAGAAGATATAATTAGGCTAACCACAACCTAACATCTAGTCTACGAAGCATACACCCTAACATCTAGTCTATAATAGTACATCATAAACCAAACATACATCAAACCATGGACCCCTAACATAAAGCTAAAAGTGGTGACTTAATCTAAGGTGTGTGTATTAAGGCTTGTGAGGTATGCCTTAGCTAGGGTTTATTGTAATTTCTTAAGTATGAAGAGATTTAATTATGAAGGGTGATTTCACATTAAATGACTTAATTGATTTGTGAGTTTTGCTTAGTGTTTTCTTTTATTTCACTTGATTTACACTTAACAACTAAGTGTTATAAAGAGAAGGGTCACTCTCTCTTATCCCTACCTTAAGCTGCATCTAAAGCTGATTAATTAATCAATTCTCTTTAGTGAATGGCTTATTACATATGTTAAATTAATCCTAAGTTTAGGTTCACTTTAAATAATCTCATTCAATAAGAGAGGCATCTTAAAATTAATTCGAATGAACTACTATTACATGACACATATCCATTCATTTCTTCCCACCATAATTAACATGCATATGATTAAGCCCTAAACATATCTATACATGCAATATGTTTTTGGCACACTTAAATGTAAGATGCATAAAATGAGTTTTATAGAAAAGAGGATTTTCATTCATTAGCTAAATGTACATTCAAATGTATGAAAGTTTTAAGCAAGATTATTTTGCAGAGGAGGTAGGAACCTCCTTGGGGCTACTTAAAGCCATGCGTCCCTGGAATGTCCAAACTAATATACCCACTATTCTTAAATACATATGGATGTATAAGCAACTATAAGAATAGAAAACCATGCAAAATTAAAATTTGATTTATTTGTGTGAATGAATTAAAGCTCTATCCAAATTTTAATGTCAAAATGCATAAGAATGAAATCAAACGGGTACGTCGCCATTGTTCTACACTAGGGGAGTGAGGTAGGAACCTCCCTGGAACTTCTTAAAGCCATGTGTCTCGGAATGTCCAGACTAATATACCCATTAACATTCATACATATGTAAACCAAAATATGAATGTAAGAAAGAAACTTCACTTCATACACTAAGCTTATGTTCACATGCACTTCCTATGTATATATATAACTAATGTCACAATGTGAATTACTATTTATTAATGAGCTTTTGAAAATATATTTGAGATTTAATAGTGATAATAGCCATAGATATTTCTGATTAAGTCAACACATGCAAATTTGATATAAAGGAAATCATTTATTTTTAAGTGATTTTTGAAGAAATAAATGCATGAATAAAGTGGCATACAACACTTTACTATGATTGAAAAGAAATAAAGAAACACAAGCATGTAATTTCATTCAATCCAACTAATTCCTAAGGACAATCACATTAAATAAGCTTATTTAAGATGAACCAAAGTTTCTTAAAGTCACTTTTGCTTTATGTCTTGGTTTTGATTTATGAAATTATGGCTTAGTTTGTTGATCTTAACCCATCCCCAATTATGTAAATTAATTGGGTTTAATGAGGAGTGATTAAGTTGAATTTTATGGATTGATTAAGTTAAGATAGGAATTAAATAAATTAATTAACCCTTACTACATCACTTTAAGTTAATTAACTAAATAATGATGAGCCAACCTGATATGCAACCACATAGAAAAGTAAATTAGCAATGCTCCTAAGAAATGGAAGGGGCCTAATGCAATTGGCTCATAATTAATAGTTAATTAAGCTTAAGGGATTTGTTTAATTACTTTTATGATTTCTCTACACATGTAGACCAATCATAATTTCATTAAGCTCCTTTAGATTATTAAACATCTAAAGATCTACCCAAGGTTTAACCAATCCAATTAAAGATGATTTGAAACTAGAGATAGATTAATTAAACCATGAATCAATTAATTAAGCCTTAACCATCCTTGATTAGTGAGATAAAATTGCTTAAGAAAAGAGACCAAGAAGGAGGCCTCAATTCCTACCCCAAAGCCCTTTGCTTAATTAATTAAATTGTGTAGTATTCCAAATTTTAATTAAGTTAATTGGTTAATTAAGTGATTAATGAATTCTTGATTAACTCTTTAAAGAAAATGATGGGACTTAAGGGCAAGATTAGAAGAAATGTCCCAATCCATTTCCTTAAGTCTCTTCACTATTAACAGAGGTCATTAAGCTTAATTAATTAATTAATTTACTATTCATTTAATTAATTATCCTTAATTAAGCTAAAAGGGTAATTAAGGCTTAACCAATTGATTACCCCAATTAATCAGCTAGTAAATTCCAAGAAAAATGGGGAGGTAGAGGTTATCCCCCTAAATATCTCTCAAAAATTTGAAATTAATCAGATGATTAATTAAAGAGTAATTAGGTTAATTAAATTTATAATTAAATCTTGATTAAGTAGAAATTACTATTTAAATTTAATTAATGATAATTTTATTGGATTCTTCTCTATAATACATCCAAAATGAGCCCTCATTTGTATTTTTTAAATTTTTCTATAATTAGTTATAAATTTTGGAAGTTTCAGCATTAAAAATTAATTAAACAGTCGTAATTAAGTCGAATCTAGTCGGCGCCATGTGGCACACTGATGCAACGCGCTTTCCACATGGTGCTACAGGATTAGAAGAAATGGCCTCCCCTATTTTGGTTTGACGTAAAATCAAGAAGGGAGAAAATGGGAGAGCTTGGGAGCTTTGGAAAATGATTGAGGAGTTTTGTTTCAGTCTCTAGGGTTCAAACTAAATGAATGCTTTAATTCCTATTTGAATTGAGGGGGTATATCCCCTCAATTGTTGAGGTTGATGGATGATTCAATTTTTCTGGCTGGCTGAGCCACCATCTTATCTCCATTGGGTCCACGTGGCTCTCCATGAGTGGGGGAAGGCTTGGGAGGAGTCTCCAAGGCTGATATGGGCAGGTGGTGGCTGATTTCCTCCTCCCTTTGTCCATGGGGTTCGGCTTGGAGTGAAGGGGATGAGGTTGGGTTTTTCTTAGTCCATGGTTGGTCCTAGTGTGCTTAGAGTGGGCTAGGAAGGCTAGGTATACTTCATTTGGCAATTGGATGGCTGCCCATGTAATGGGAGAGTGGACTTTGCCAAATGAAGGAAGAATCCTATGTGAAGAATTTTGTCCAATGGCTAATCCCCTTGGATAGAACCTACTTTACTTTTGGGTAGACTTTGGTTTGACCTAGGGTCAATTTGGGTCGAGTTTGGTCAGCCACAAAGGTCCCATGGGCAGGTTTGGGTGCTTTGGCTTCATTTGGCCAAATGAGTTCATATGGGTTCATGTTGGGTTGGGTAGACCAATTGATCAAATTGGGTCAAACCAAGGCTTGGGTTATGTTCAAATGATGATTTGGAGAGTTTTAGTTCAACTAGTTTCAATCAATTTAGCTTAGGTTTATTTTTGGCTCATTTGGATTCAAATAGGTCAAATGAGCTAAGTTGACCAATTTTACTAATTTTACCAAATTGGGTTGGGTTAGGCATTGGTTCATGTTCAATTGGTTAATTAAAAATGATTGTAGGCTTTGGTTTGATTTGATTTGGGTTTAATTTGGATTCTGGCCAATTTAAACTTTTAGGTCAATTTGAGCCAGGTTGGGTCAAGTTGATCAATTGGTTAAATTAGGCTCAATTATGGCTTTGGTCAAGTTCAATAAATGATTTAGAATGAACTTGAGCCACTGGTTGCAATTCATTTAGGCTTAATTTGAATTTTGGCTAATTTGACCTTTTAGGTCAATTTGGGCTAGGTTGGGTCAAGTTGACCAATTGGTCAAATTGGACTCAATTATGGACTCAATTATGGATTTGGTCAAGTTCAATAAATGATTTGGAATGAACTTGAGCCATTGGTTACAATCAATTTATGTTAAATCATGATTTGACCCATTTTGGTTTTTTAGGCCAATTTGGGTCAACTTAGCTGAAATAGTCAATTGGACTTGGTTTGGCTCAATTGAGGGTTTGATCATGTTCAATCATTGATTATGAATTAGTTTGAATTAATGGTTTCAATCAATTTGGTATATGATGGGTTTTGGCTAATTTAGGTTTCATCTAGGCTAAAGGTTGGCTTGGTCAAAGGACCAGGTTGACTTAGTTTGACCCAATTCATGGTAGTTGATCACCCTAGGATGATTGTTGGTCATGATATGAGGTTTGAAGGGCTTAGTTCAATCCAATTTGGGTTGGATTAGAACTTGGCTCAAAAAGGGTCTTTAGGTCACTTTGGGTCAAGTGGACCTAAATGGGTCAATTGATTTGGTTTTAGTTTGATTCAAGTTCAGTTGAACTCATATATGAGCCTAGGATTGAAATATAAATCCAATTGCAATCAATTTGGAGTCTAATGGATTTTGGCTCATTTGAAGTTTTCAAGTAAAAAAAGGCTAACTTGAGCTTGACTTGGGTTGATTTGAGTTTGATTTGACAATTATAGTTTATATTTATATTTGGCTAAATAATTGATGGAATGGTTGATTCAAGAGAAAATCCATTGGTTATGGCTTGATTTGGATATGATTTGGCCAAGTTCAAGAAATTGGCTAAAAAGGCTTAAATTGGGTTTTAGTTTAATTTTGGATTTGGTTTTGGCTATTTGGATTTATATTTCATTTATACTTGGGGATATAAATGAAGATATAAATGAGTCATGGGAAAATCACTTGAGTTTGGAATGATTTGGAAGCAAGTTTGACCAAGCTTAAGAATGTAGGTCAAAAGGGCTTATGGAGGGAATTGATTTATTTTGATTTATTTTTGGTCATTGAAGGGTGGGTTTCATTTATATTTGTGAATATAAATGAATGAATAATTGATTTATAAAGAAAC
This sequence comes from Cymbidium sinense, assembly GCA_021442155.1. NCBI lineage: Eukaryota > Viridiplantae > Streptophyta > Magnoliopsida > Asparagales > Orchidaceae > Cymbidium > Cymbidium sinense. The sequence goes on along the minus strand of CM038224.1, from coordinate 15,406,041 downwards.
AAATTTATTTTGGGTTGATTTGGTTTAAGATTTGATTAAGCCTATGGAGGTAGGTCCAAAGAGCTTTAGAGGGATTTGGCTTGGCTTGATTTAGTTTGATTTGATTTTGGTTGTTTGAGTTTGGATTTCATTTATATTTGTGAATATAAATGAATGAATAACTTATTTATAAAAAAATCAATCAAGTTTGGGATAATTTAGGCAAAGATTTGGCTAAGCTTATGAGAGTGGGTCATAAGGCTTAAGAGGGAAATTTGGTCTTAGATTTGATTTGAGATTGATTTGCTTGGTTTGGAATTTGGATTTAGATTTGGTAAATGATTGTAGGATTGAATTGATCTCTTGAGAAAATCAATTAAGCCAAGATTGATTTGAATTTGGTTATGGCTAAGTCCATAAGATGAAATCAAAGGGCTTTGAAAGGGTTTTGAATTTAATCATGGGGGTTATAGAGAAATGTTGAGCTTGAATTTGATCATGGGATTAATTATAAGTCTTGGAAATTTGGTTTGGTATGAATTTGAGATTTGGTTTGAGAAGAAAAGCATGGATTGGGTTAAGGTTATAGGGTAAGCAAGTTTTTCTAAGTCCCTAATGCATAACCTATTCCTATGGCTAACCCTTTTAAGTATCTAGGCTTAGGTTAAGTGTTCACCTAATCACTATAAGCTTTTTAAGACTAAGGGGCTCTCAATGTCTATAAGAGTCCTAGATTTGTGATGAGGAAGTTGAGAACTCACTCCAAAAGTGAGGTTAATAATTTCACTCTTTGGAGCTCAAATGAATTGAATGCACGTGAAATCCAATTTGAATTGAGGGGGTATATCCCTCAATTTGCTGAGGTGGATGGATGGGATTATCTCACAATTTTTGGCAGGCCAACTGCTGACAGGGCGCCAGAGTGGTCATCATCATGCCCACATGGCTCAGCTTGGTGGGAGGAAGGAGTGGGAGGTGGCTCAAGGCTTGATATGGTATGATCTCTTTCCTTGGATCCAATGGTTGCTCAGTTTATAAAGGAGGTGAGTTAACTCACCTCCCATTGGTCCATGGCAAGTCCTAGCCTTCTTTGGGTGGGCTAGGAGGTTAAGTCAGACCCTAAATGGGGTGAGTGAGGTCAACCAAGTGATGGGAGACTTGACTTTGCCAATTATGGGTGGAATCCTATGTAAAGAGGGCTTGAACAGTGGATAATAGATTGGATTGGATTCACTTGGCTTTTGTCCTAACTTTAGGCTGACCCAAGATGGGTTTGGGTCGGGTTTGATCAACCTCCAATGGGCCATGGGTTGGTTTCATGGGTTTTGGCTCAATTTGGTCATATGGGTTCAATTTGGGTCATGTTGGGTTTGGTTGATCAATTGGTCAAATTGGGTCAAACCATGGCTTATGATAGGTTCAAATGATGATTTGAAGTATTTTGGTTCAAGTGGTTTCAATCAATTTGGCCTAAGTTTGATTTTGGCTCATTTAGATTCATATAGGTTAAATGGGCTAAGTTGACCAATTTGATCAAATTGGCCAAATTGGTTTGGGTTGGATGTTGGTTCATGTTCAATTAATGATTAAAAATGATTGTAAGCATTGGTTTGAATCAATTTAGATTTAATTTGGATTTTGGCCAATTTGACCTTTTAGGTCAATTTGGGCTAGGTTGGGTCCAATTGACAAAGTTGGAGCCTTGGTCAAGTTTAACAATGAATTTGGAATGAACTTGTGCCATTGGTTGAAATCAATTTGGGTTAGATCATGATTTGACCTATTTTGCAATTTGGTCAACTTGGGTCAAATGGCCAATTTGGGTTTGGTTTGGCTCCATTAATGGTCAAGTCATGTTCAAACATTGATTATGGGTTGATGTGAATCAATGGTCTCAATCAATTTGGTGTAGGATGAGTTTTGGCTAGTTTGGGTTTCATATGGGCTATGGGTTGACTTGGTCAAATGCCCAAGTTGACTTGGTTTAACCTAATTCAAGATAATTAATCATCCTAGGGTCATTGTTGATCATGATATGAGGCTTGGATGGGCTTAATTCAATCCAATTTGGGTTGGATTAGAACTTAGCTCAAAAAGGTCCTTTAGGCCACTTTAGGTTAAGTGGACTTAAATGGGTCAATTGGCTTAATTTTGGCTTGATTCAAGTTTAGTTGGATTTATATATGAGCCTAAGATTGAAATATAAATTCAACTGCAATCAATTTGGAGTCGAATGGACTTTGGCTCACTTGAAATTTTTAAGTCAAAAAGGCTAAGTTGGGCTAAACTTGGGTTGAAATCACTTTGGTTTGATGATTGTAGGTTTCATTTATATTTGGATAGATGATTGAAGGAATGATTGATTCAAGATAAAATCCATTGATTTTGACTTAATTTGGATAGGATTTGGCTAAGTTCAAGGAAATGGCTTAAAAGGCTTGAATTGGGTTTTGATTTGATTTAGGGTTTGATTTTAGCTATTTAAATTTATATTTCATTTATATTTGGGAGTATAAATGAAGATATAAATGATTTATGAGAAAATCACTTGAGTTTGGAGTGATTTGGAAGCAAATTTAACTAAGCTCATGGAGGTAGGTCAAAAGGGCTTAGAAGAAGATTGATTTAGTTTGATTTAATTTTGATCATTGGAATGTGGTTTTCTTTTATATTTGTGAATATAAATGAAGGAATAATTTATTTATAAGAAAATCAATTAAATTTGGGTTGAATTGGGAGGAGATTTTGTTAAGCTCATGGAAGTGGGTTCATATGACTTAAGAAGGGTCTTGGTTTGGTTTGGTTTAGTTTGATATGGTTTTGGTCAATTAGGTTTATATTCCTTTTATATTTATGAATATAAATGAAGATATAAATGATTTATGAAGAGATCAATCAAATTTGGTTTGAATTGGGTAGAGATTTAGCTAAGTCTATGGGATTCAATCATAAAGAATTTTGGACTTCAATTTGATCATGGGATTAAATCATTTGAAGTTGGATTTGAATTGGAATTTGATAGTTTGATTGAAGGATTGAATTGATATTTTAGAAAATCAAATGAATTAGGATTGATTTGAATTTGGCTAAGGCTAAGTCCATAAGATGAAATCAAAGGGCTTAGGAAGCGTTTTGAATTTGAGTTTGATTATGGATTTCAATCAAATGTTTTTTTGGAATTTAGATTTGGAATTTTAATTGGGATTTGAAGTTTGGTTTGAGATTTGAATTTGGATTGGATTTGAGAAGGTGCACATGGTTAGGTTTAGGCCATATGGTGGATGATTCCCTTAAGTCCTAAGACATGGCCTAATCCTATGATTAACCCTTGAATGTCTCTAGGGTTAGGTTAAGTGTTCACTTAATCACTAGAAGTGTCTTGAGACTAAGGAACTCTTAGTATCTATAAGAGTCATAGATCTATGCTGAGGAGGTTGAAGACTCACTCTAAAAGTGAGGCCAACAAAAGGACCCCCAATAGGTGTGGTGTAACTGACAAGGCACACTGCACGCACGTATTAGGGTTGACCGAGATGATCAACAATGTTCACAGGATAGCAAGTGCTAATGGAAATGATATGTACTTAAACCCAAGATGTTGACAAAATCATGATCTTAGTGCAATGTAACTCAACTTATGCCAAGGGTAGAAGAGGGCAAAGAAGATTTGGTTGGAATTTCATGTCAAGGACATAAAGGAAGATCCGCTAAGGGATCAGAAGGCATAAAATTAGGAATCAATTGGGGATCGAGTATATGAACCTTCCACTATGGAAGCAGGTTCAAGCTATCCGCTAGGGATATGGATTTGCATTTTATTGATGTGGCTTGGGGATAGAAGGTCGGTTGGGGATTAAAATTTATAATCCATTGGGGAATGGGTGCATGAACCTTCCACTAGGGAAGCAGGTTCAGGTCATGTGGGTTTGATTTCATAAAGGTATCCACTAGGGATAGGAGTTGGTTAAATTTGGTTGGTATGCATCCATTAGGGATGCAAATTTGATTTGATTTAACGTGTGATTATAGGGCTTCACTAGGGAGAGAATTTGATTTGATTTAATGTGAGGTCGAGAGCATATCTATTGGAGATATGAGCTTGGATCCATAGAGGAATAAGGCGAATTTAATTTATGATTTTTTTTGGTTAGTTGGGGAAGTATCCACTAGGAATGAGAGTGTATTTAATTTATGGACCCTGTCGGTGTGCGATGAATCTACTGAGAAGGGGCTATATCAGCCTTATCCTATCTTAGATTTACAAATTCAATGGGATAGTCTACCAGCCATGATGTAAAGCTAATAAACCTAAGGGTGACTACTGAGATAGTACCACTAGGGACTTATCTTAACTCAAAAATAGTCAAGGTTAATTTCATTTTAATTTAATGGACCCTGTTGGTGTGAGATGGATCTATTGAGAAGGGGCTGTATCAGCCTTGTCCTATCTCAAATTTATAAATCCAAAATGAGATTCTACCAGGCGCGAGATAAAGCTAACCAACCTAAGGGGTGCCTTCGGTGTGCAATGGGTGTGTTGGGAAGAAAGCGTGTAGACTTACATCATCTAAAGCAGAGAGAAACCATTAGGGTGATTGGTTGATAGCACAATAAATTGAAGCTGACCTAAGGCTGCTCGTCGGTGTGCAATGGTCATACTGGAGAGAATCCATAGTAGACTTACATCTTTCAAAGCAAGGATGCCCACCAGGATGACCTTTTGGTGGCACATTAAGTTGAACCCGACCTAAGGGCGACAATTGAGAGAGTGTCTATCAGGGACTTATCTCAACTCAAGAGTAGTCAGGTGACCTATAGGGAGTTTTGCTGACCCTGCCCTAAAGATAGGATGCCCGCTTGGGAAAAGGTACTGCTAGGGGTGTCCTCCTATATATATATATATATATATATATATATATATATATATATATATATATATATATATATATATATATATATATATATATATATATATATGTTTGTTTATATTTTTGTGGGGCTTATATCAGCCTAGTCCTATCTTAGACTTGCTAGACCAAGGGAGAACCTGCATATCCGCAAGACAGGTTCTCCAACCACATGGGAGGCTGCTAAGAAAGGGGGACTATCCAATTCAAGAGTAACCTGAATAGTGTCTAAATGGGGTCGCAAAGGATATGATCCAAAGAGAGTACCTACAGGGAAGGTTCCACTAGGGGCTTTATCCTGGACCTTATAAAAGAAAGCCTATAGGTGTACGGTGGCCAACTCAAGAAGAAAGCTGGTAGACTTACATCTACCATGAGTGGTGTATCCACCGGGTGGGTCATTGTTAGCATAACGAGAACCAACCATCCTAAGGTACCCGTCGATGTGCGATAATTAATCTAAGAAGAAGGCTTTTAGACTTACAACTTCTCAGATGAAAATGATCATCAGAATAATTTATCATCGACAAGAAAGATGCTATTCGACCTAGGGCAACTACTAAGTGGGGAGTCCCACCGGAGGACTAGACCTAGACTTCAAGTGTCAAGAGGAACGGAGGCACTGGGGGACTTATCCTAAGCCTCAAAAATACTTGACCCAGTCAGTGCAAGATGGCTAGTTTAAGAAGAAAGCATGTAGACTTTCACCCTCTTAAATAAAGTCAACATGAGGTAGCTTACCGACCATATAGTAAGGCCTACCAAACTAACAAGGCGCTCATCGGTTTACAATGGTCAAGTCAGGAAGAAAGCCTGTAGACTTATATCCTCTTAACAAGGAAACACTAGGGTGACACACCAGTAGGGTAGCATGTCAGCCTGACCTAAAGCAGCTAATGAGTGAGTGCCATAGGGGGATTTATCTCACATCAAAGTAGCCCGAGACAAAATATGTGTTTATTTTATATGTGGTTGTGTGTAATTTGTGTTTTTGTTGTGTTGATAAAGGAATAGTATGATGCTTGGGTTCCTTACACCTACCCTAAACACATCATGACGGATTCGTAAGCAAAGATGTTTTCAACAAAATGGAAGGGATGAAATTTGAGATGAAAATTTTCATTGATAATTGTTTTCAAACAAGATTTATGGGTAATATTTCTTTAGGTAGAGCTCATTGATTGGAAGCATCGGGTGCTCTCCCTTATGATTTATGAGTTGATAAGATTCTCCTTGGTAAGTCTTCTCTATGGCAAAAGACCCTTCCCAAGTGAGTTCAAACTTGCCCCCCAAGTTATGACGAGTAATAATTGGTCTCTTTAGAAGTAAAACAAGCTCTCCTACTTGAAAAGCTCTACAATGGACCAACTTGTTATAAACTTGAATCATTTTGGCCTTGTATAACTCGAGGTTCTGGCATGCCTGTAGGCATCTCTCCCATACACCTTCGAGCTCTTCTAATAATCATGCTCGCATTGTGATCTACCCTTATCCTTAGTAATGAGAGTTGGACTTCTAATAGTAGAACTGCTTCGGACCCATGCACTAAGGAGAAAAGGGGTAGATTGAGTTGGAGTTCTGTATGTGGTGCGGTAAGCCCACAAGGCTTCAACCAACTACTCATGCCACTATCGCTTATTGTCATCGAGTGTCTTATTTAATATGTGGATGAGAGTTTTGTTGAAGACTTATGCTATGTCATTTGCTCTCTAGTAATAGATGGTAGAATATCTCCAATCTATGTTGTGTCTTCAGGAAAAGCTACTGATTTTGGTGCTTTTGAATGTAGTACCAGTATTGAATATAATTCATCGAGGTACCCCAAATCTATATACGGTATGATTCCAAAAAAATAGGAGAACATGTTGAGTTTGACCACTCTGAGTGAGACCACCTCTGCCCACTTGGAAAAGTAGTCAGTGGCAGCTAGGATAAACTAATGACCCTTGAAGAAGGAGGATTGATCGGACCTGCTATGTAGGTACCCCAACACTCAAACGGCCATGAGGCCAATGTAGGGTGTAGAATGTTAGGTGATTGGTGTAAGACCACACCGTGCACCTGATATTGGTGGCATCTCCTAGCTACGTCCATGTAGTATTTGATCATCGAAGGGTAGTAGTATCCTAGTCTCTTGATCTTAGCTTTCATGTTTGGACCAGATTTATGAGCTCCGCATAAACCTGAGTGTACCTCAATCATGATATTATGGGCTTCATGTTTGTCTAAACAACGTAACCACATATGATCGAAGGACTACCGGTACAAGGTGCCATCCATGAGAGTATAGAAAATAGCTCTCTGCTTCACCTGATGGGCTTGCGACTTCTCTTAAGGTAGTTTGCCTATATTTAGATAATCCATGAATGGTTGTCTCCAATCTGGCTCATCATCCTTTTTGGCAACGACGGCCTTTCTTTCAATAGAGAGTCTATCAATGAGTTAAGCATCAATAAGGGTTAAGGCTTGTCTATTTTGGACTCTAATTAGTATGGACTCATCTTCCGGACATGCCGACTCTTTGGCGAGCTTTCCTAAATCATCTACTACGACATTTTATCCTAGAGGAATCTTATAAATGGTAACCTCTTGGATTTGGGCCAATAATTCCATAGTGTACTTATGGTAATGATAGAGTTTAGGCTTTAAAACTTTATAGAACCAAGCGATATGGTTGATAACTAATTGAGAATTCCCAAAGAGGTTGATATTCTGGATTCTTAGAGTAATGGCTAACTCTAGACCGGCAATTAGAGCCTCATATTAAGCTTTGTTGTTGGTGCATGGATTAGATAGATGATATGAGAATCTCATCACATTATAATCCAGAGTTAGCAAAACTATTCCTACCCCTGCCTTCCCTGGGATAGTAGATCGTGGTTCTTCTCCTCTTTGAGAGAAAGCCGCACCAATAAAATACATCTCCCAATTTTTTTAACGGGGAGGTCATCACTTAGCGGGGAGTCAGCAGGAAGTGGGTGTGTTGCTAAGAAATTTGCTAGTGCTTGTCCTTTCACCACTCATAGGGGTAAGAAAGTAATATCAAACTGTGACAAAATTATGGACCAATGTGCCAACCACCCGGATAGTGTCGATCGTGTCATGAGATATTATAGTGGGTTTATCATAGAGATCAAGTTCACCTTTTGAGAAAGAATGTAATGCCATAGCTTTTGGGATGCAAAGATTAAAGTCATGTAGTGCTTTTTAATAAGTGGATAGTTTTCCTCAACGGGGATTAGATGATGACTGAGATAACAGAGTGCATTCTCTTTCCCTTAGTCTTTGGCTTGGGCCAATAAAGCACCAAGGGAGTCATCTAATGCTGCATTGTATAGAATCAATAGTTTGCGCAAGATTGGGCTATTATAACTGGTGGCATCATCAAGTAGTGCTTGATGTATTCGAAGGCATACTGATAGTTATCATCCCACTTAAACTTAGCATCCATCTTGATAAGTGCTGAAAATGGTTGGCATCTTTCTAATAGGTTGGAAATGAAGTGTCTTAGATACGCCAACTACCCTTGGAGTGATCTGAGTTGAGTTAGACTTTTAGAGGGTGACATTTCTAATATCGCATTGACTGATTTCAATTCCACAGTGTCGGACAACAAACCCAAGGAATTTCTCTAAAGCTACTCCGAATGCACACTTCAGGGGAGTCAATTTGAGGTTAAATTATCTTAATCATTCAAAAACTACTCTCAAGTCAAAGAGATGATCTTCCTTTTTTTTACTTTTGACCATGAGATCATCGACATAGTATTCGACTTGATGATGAATGAGTTTGTTGAAGATCCGAGTCATAGCCCTCTAGGTAGCACCAATATTTTCAAGGCCGAAAGGCATGACCCTATAACAAAAGATTTTGATCAGGGTTCAAAACATAATGTTTCTTCCATCCTCAGAGGCTCTCTTTATTTGGTTATATCCATATGAGACATCCATGAAAGAGAAGAATGCATGAGATGAGGCAATGTTCACCATCAATTTTGATATCGATAGTGGAAATTCATCTTTTGGACATGCCTTGTTTATTTCCATAAAATTGATGCATATGCTAATTTGGCCATTCTTTTTCTCAACTAGGATGACACTGGCCAACAAGGTAAGATATTTTTCTTCCCTGTTGAAGCCAGGATCAATCAGTTTCTTGAGTTCAAAAATGACATGTTGTTCAATGTCTAATCGAATGAGTCTAGGAGCTTGCTTCATAGGGTTGTTACTAGGCTCTATTGCTAGTTTATGGACTGCTACGCCATGACATAAACATGGCATCTCTTCGTAACTCCATGTGAAGCAGTCCTTAAACTCAATCAACATCTTAACTAAGTCATTGGTTTGACTACCATTCAACAAAGAATTAATGTATGTCATACGTGGATTATCTTTAGTTTCTAAGTTGATTTCTTTGAGCTCATTGATGGTTGATCTGATCTCCTCTTTGAACTCTGGCGTTGCATCTTTGACTTCAAAATCATTTGAATCATCTAAAGTTTCTAAATAAACATCCTCATATGAGTTAGCATGATTTGAAAAGAACCTATTAGATTTCAAATGATTGGTGATGACTAGGCAATAATCATCATCATTGATTGGACCCATTGTACCAAATCTTTTCAAAGTAGTCTGACCTATGTTTAGACCAAGTATGTGGGATTAATCCATTCTTTGCAAGATTAAGAGCACAAGGTGAGTACCAATCAAAAGGCAATTGCATTAAATCTTTATATGAATCATCCTCAAGTTCTACATCAGCTTAGACTTGAGGATGATGCTCCCAAAAAGAATCTATGTGCCTTCCCATTTGTGGATGACTTAGGGGCTTCCTTAACTACCAAACCCTCAACTTTTTGTGAAGAAAGTGGAGTTAGGGCTAAGGTTCTCAACTGATGCCTGATTATTTCATATACAGACTTATATACATTTATGCTTCGCTTTGGAGCCCAATCTTCACTATCCTGCTCAAGTGTCACCTCAAAAGGGATCTACTACTGAGAAGAGCTGGATGGTGTCCTAACCACACAAGACCCATCTTCTGAACTAAATTCTAAGTCAATGTGGATAGCAGGTGTACTTGTGGTGGCTGGGACATACCTCCTATTAGGTGGCAAATAGGGAGGCTTTCCACCTCAGGGACTACCTCTGAACTATCCTCTTCCCAACATGGTGGAGATCGGGTCATATTGACCTTATTGTTAGAATGAGCTCTCAACCTCTCCATCTTAGACATAGGACTCCTCTTAGATACTAAGAGTTCTTTAGTCTTAAGACACTTCTAGTGATTAGGTGAACACTTAACATAGCCCTAGAGACTTAGAAGACTTAGCCATAAGAATAGGTCATTCCTTAGGGGTGTAAGGAAAATTTGCCTACCCTATAGCTTAAACCAAATCCTTACTTCCTTCTTTCAAGTCAAACTCCAATCCAAACCAACCTCAAACTCAAATCAATTCCAACTTAATTAATTTTCTCAAATCCAAACCAACTTCAAAACTCAAATCAATTCCATCTTAATTGATTTTATCAAATTCAAATCAATTTCAATGGGTTTTCTTAAATCATGAATCAATTCCAAATGATTGAAATCCATGATTGAATTCCAAAATTCAAAAAATTTTACTAAGTCACATTGATTTCATCTTATAGACTTAGCTTAAATCAAATTCAAATCACTTTAAACTCAAGAGATTTTCTCATAACCCATTTATATTCTCATTTATATTCATAAATATAAATGAAATATAATTCACATATCCAAAAATCAATTCAAAACTCAAATCCAAATCTAATCAAAATCCAACCTATACCCTTTCAAGTCAAAATCTTGAACTTAGCCAAATCAAACTCAAATCAATCTAAACCCTTGGATTTTCTTCATGATTCAATCAATCCTTCAATCATGAAACCAAATATAAAAATAAACTTCAATCATCAAACCAAAACTAAATTCAAAACTCAAACCCATGTTCATCCTTTGAACTTGAAATTATCAAATGAATCAAAACCCATTTGCCTCGAAATCACTTGCAAATGGATTTATATTTCAATCATAAGTCCATATGTGAGTTCAACCAAACTTGAATCAAGCCTTGATCAAGTCAATTGACCCACTTAGGCTCACTTGACCCAAAGTGACCTAAATCACCATTTTGAGCCAAATTCTAATCCTACCAAAATTGGATTGAACTAAGCCCACCTAAGCCTCAAATTGTTAGCAACAATCATCATAAGATGATCAATCACTCAAATTGGGTCAAACCTAGCCTTTGATAAAGTCAACACTTAACCCAAATGAAACATAAACTAGCCAAAATCTACCATAGGCCAAATTGATTGAAACCATTGATCTAAACTAGTTCATGATCAATGATTGGACTTGACCAAATCATCATTTGAGCCAAACCTTGCCCAATTAGCCACTTGACCCAAGTTGACCTAAAAAGTCAAAATGTGTCAAATCTTAACCTAAGCCAAATTGATTGCAACCAATGGGTCAAATTCATTCTAAATCCCTTGTTCAAATTAACTAAAGCCTCAATTGACCAACTAGACCCAACCTAGCCCAATTGACCATGAACCCAACTTGATCTAAAAGGTTAAATCAAGCCAAAATCAAACCAAACTAAAATTGATTGAAACCAAAGCTTGAAAAATATTTCAAATGACCAACCAAACCTAAACCAACCCATGACCTAACTTAATTGGGTCAACTGGGTCAAATTGGTCAACTTGACCCATTTGACCTAAGTGAACTCAAATGAACCAAAACTAAATATAAATAAAATTGAACCAAACCAATGATACCAAACCACTCCAAATGGTCATATGAACTTGTCCGTTCCTTTGGTTTGACCCAATTTGACCAATTGGTCAACTTAACCCAAGTTGACCTATTTTGACCTAATGGGTCAACATGAGCCAAATGACATCAAATCAACGCCAAATTCATTGAAAATTGGCACAACCCATTTTTCAATTATTCCAAATATGCCCAAATTGATATCAAAGACAAATGACCATTTTACCCCTAGGTCAAAGGGTAAGCTATGGCCAATTCAACTTGGAATTTGGTCAAATCCTTTTCATGGCCACTTGACATCCTCTTAGTGGTCCATTTGGACACCAAGGGATGTGGTGCACATGACTCAAAGGGTTTGGGTCAGCCAAACCCAACCCAAAGCCAAAAACTGACCACCCATTGGAAAATGAGCACATGGAATCACTCCATACTCTCATTTAACACATGAGCAACTCCTTCACTACACTCCCATGCCAAAATTGAACCATGTGAAGCTCCTAACAACCTAAAAAACCCATTCAATGAGATTAATTTGATCAAAATGGCAAAGGAGCTCATTACCGTCAGATCCCAAGTAGGGGGAGATATGCTCCCCCTAATTTCATTCCAATTCAGGACACTTACTATCGATTGAGCTAGAGAGACCTTAGGCAAGCTCCCCAAGCTCTCTCAAGCAATTCCCAAGCTCTTCCCAATTCCTCTTCTTAATTTTTCTTAAGATAAAAATAGGAGAGATGAGGGAGAATTCCAACTTAGCAAATTCTCCATAGAAGTTCAATTCCTCTTGCAAGCACCATCTGGGAGGTAAGTCGAGCTCACCCAAGGTGTTTTCCAAGCAACCAAGCCATGGGAAGGATGAGCAAGACCAAAGCCATAGGCCATTGAATTTCACTTTGGTCAATAGGGATATCCACTTTATCTCAAGTCTTCAAACCTTCAATAGGGCCTCGTCTCCACTAGACAAAGCTACCTCAATATTTGGAAGCGTTGGTGATAGCCTCCGGTGAGGTATGCTTCAAAATGGAGCTTATGGAGAAATTTCTTTGGTCCTTTGTGAAGGGAAGTGTAATCCCAATTGAATTCCTCGTTGGATGTGTTTCTTATTGCTCTTAGATGGTGTGGGTAGAATTCTAGCTCAATCCAAGCTCAAGTGAGCTAGGATCAAGCCATGGAGACGCCTCCGCCTCCCATAAGCAGGGTGGATGAATCATGGATCGTCTATCCCGTGTGTTTTGGATGGACGGTCCTGATTAATCCGCATAGATCTAGCAATTTAATCACTCTAGATCCACAGATTTTATCTTGATCGTCCGATCCTTGATCGGACGATCCAAGGAGAAAATACATAGCACCGCCAGCTAATGCGATATTTGATTTGACTACTTAAATAACCAATCCCATCATGCCAAGTGGAAAGCACTCACCATGTCAGCAGTCCACGTGGGGATGATGGGATTAGTTATATAATTAAGGGATTTAATGACTTATTAATTACTAAAAATTCAAAAATACATAATTAAAAATAAAAAAATAAAAAAATGCAAACTAAACTCATTTTAAAGATAATTTAGTGGGGAATAATATAAAATTTTTTCTAATTGATTTAGAATTATGAATTTTTCGTAATCAGGGTTTATTTAAAATCTTAATTACCCTAATTACTCCCTAATGACTTCATTAATTAATTCCAAACTTCTCAGGCATATTTTGGGGGATGGCCTTTGCCTCTCCTAATTTTCTTGGAATTTATTAATGAGTTAATTAGAGAAATTAATTAATGAATCTCTAATCACTCTCTTAATATATTTAAGGGTAATTAAGCATGTGAACAATGGTTTAATCATTTAATTAAGATAATTAAACATTGTTTAAGTGATTAGGAGGTTTATGGAATAATTTTGGGATATTTTTCTTAAGCTATTCCCTAACCCCTTTCTTCCTTAATCCAAACCTAATTAAGGATTAACCTACTAATGATATTTTTAATTAGCTTAATTAAATTTTCAAAATCAATCTAAACTTAATCAATCCTTTGCTGGGTAGATCTTTAGGTGTTCAAAAGCCTAAGGTAAATTTAAGGAAATCATTTTTAACCCACATGTGTGGGAAGATTATGAAAGTACTTAATTAAACCCTTTAGCTTAATTAATTAATAATTGTAAGCCAATTACATTAGGCCCCTTTATTTCTTAGGTGCATTGCTGATTTAAATTCAATGTGGTTGAATATCATATGTTGGCTCACAATTGTTTGAATAATTAGGTTAAGGAGGTGTAGATAAGGGGTAATTAATGGATTTAATTTACACCTTAACCTAAACAAAATATAAAATCAACTTAATCATTCTAAAAATTAAAATAAAATAATACATACATGAGGGAAATGGGTTAGGACCAGGAAACTTTTTCACATTTCCTAAAATCAAATCAAACTCAAAATTAAAACAAAGATCTCTTTAAAATAATTTTGATTCATTTTAAATGATCTTATTTCATAGGATTTTCTTTATGAATTGATTAGGGTGAATGAAATTACATACTTACATCACTTTATCTCTTTCCAAGTATGTTAAATATTATTTTCCATGTGAACTCATGCATTCATACCTTTTGAAAAATCAAATTAAAATGAAATGTTTCATTTATGTCAAATTGCATGCTTTGGCTAAAGTAAGAATATGAATGGCTATTGTCACTATTAAATTCAAAATTATTTTTAAAATCTATAAATCAAAGATTACAATGATAATGATGCTACTTATAATTACTTATAAGCTTGCATGTGAGTATAACATAAGATCTGCATTCTGTGACTTTTCCTTCTCTTCTCTTTTAACATAATTTTGAATAGGATTTGCAAAGTGTATAGTTCATTTGAAAAGAACACAACACTTGCTTGAATCTATTCCTATTCATTCATATATTATCATTTAAGAAAGATCTTAACATTTACACATGTAAATTGCATAACCAAATCAAACATAAAAATCTTTTGCATGACTTTTTTTTTTTTTTTTTTTTTTTTTTAGGGAAACCCCATTATACGGGGGTATTTTATTGCCACAAAATAAAGGTTACAAGGTCCTTAAAGGGGATAAACTCCGAAAGTACTGCTCAATGAGCTACAATCAGCCTAAGGAGTAAATGCCCAACTAAGTACATCCAAGAGCAAAAGAAAACATTAAAGCAATCAAAAGATACAAGATGATTAACATAATAAGCTAAAGAAATGATAAGGCCAAAGCTCTGATAGTTGTAGAAGTGCTTGGTAATATGGAGCAAACCTGCAAGATAAAAAGAGAGAAACACCTGCAAAGTTATAATAAGAGAGAGATTAGAACAGTTAAGGTAATACAGACAGAAAGATAGGAGAAAATAGTATAATATGAGTATGATAATAAGAAAATGGGATAGAGAAGGCTCAGGCTCAATCACACCATGTTGGGGCAGATGCAAATATGAGCATCCAAACTTGGAAGGGTTACATCACATGAGCTACCAACAACCAAAAGGAGTGAGAACATCACAGCCATCATAGCCAACAAACCTGTGAGAAGGAAGCACCCAGTTGTTGATATTCTTGTGAGCTTTATTACCTGCAAACCTAAGTAAAATCATATCTAAAATATATAGGTAATTGCTAAGAGCTGAAGGATAAGGAGTCTCATTCAAGAGAAAATCATCAATATAGCCATCTTGACATGAGAATACAGAAACATAAGTAAGTGAGCCATCTTTGCCAGAATCTCCTGAATAGCCATGTTCAGGGAAGGAAATTGTTCAGCATATAATCCCTCCATAAGATAATTACAGAGGAGACTAATAGCTGAGAATCTGTTACATAAGTCGATGAGCCTATAATTAACACCATCCCAATCACATGGTATGTAAATGAGTCTTTCAAAGGTCTAAAACAACCTGTGAAATCCCCTTTGATAATGTCCTAGAGAAAGCAATAAAAGAAATACAAAGATAGCTCAACAAGGAATGAACGCAATCAACCGAGTTAGTAGAGAGAATAAGAAAGACTCCAATAGCGATTCGAATCACCATTCAAGTAATCCAGCTGCTCGACAATAAATCCAAAGAGGACACAAAGTAAAACCTCCAAGATATGCAAAGACTAAAGTGGCCATAATATCCTTCTTCGAATAAAGTGCTCATGAACCAACCAACAAGAAAGAGGTAGTGATGCAAATCGAGAAGACGAGATAAATAGCACGGCAATCAAAGCCAACCCCAACAAAGCAAACAAATAATACAACATTGGAACCCCCATAAAAGAAATCAACAAGTGAATAAAAGTGAGGCTCAACATTAACATAAAAAAAAGAATTAAGACAAGCAGCCAAGATAGGAAGTTACAAGAATTGGCAAAAAACTCCTCAATCGAGTAGACATGGCAATAGTAGATAAACGAAAAAATTAAGGCATATAGACAGTTATCCCAAAGGTAGCAAGCAGAAATCACTAAAAGCCCTCACCATCAGACGAATTGTAGAACATCTTTGGTCATGAGACCAAATGTTACAACCAACAAAGAGAGAGCCAAACGAGGAGACAAGGAAAACAAAAATAAATCTCCAAGACAAGAGCGACATAAGCGAACTATCGAGTAAGGTACCCACAATCCAGAGACACAAAACTCCAAACCCACGATCATGGGAAGCAAAACCGTAAGCAACAAGACTAATAAAGAAAAAATAACACAATTCCATTCTAAATAGATATTAAAGTAGAGATGGGATATTCCAATCAAAAATAATCGAATAAAGAAGACGCAACCAATAGGTGTTCAATAGCGTTCTAAGAGCAAAACAGTCTCCTCATGCATTCGGGGATTAATAAACCACCGGAAAGGTAAAGAAAATTTCCAGTTTAAATTACCACGTAACTTATAGATTAAAGTACCAGCAGATTAAGGATCAAGGATAATGTCCGGTAAACAAATGACCGGAAAATCAAAAGTTACCACATAAGGAACATTCATAAAAGAAAAGACAATCCCAATTCACCCACAATCTTTGGAGAAATACAGGCTTGCCATAATAACATCATTGAGAATATACAAACCATATGTTAAGATCCGAGAACAGATTAGGCGCAGACTAGCACAAGAAGAAAAGGGATATTATAGAACAAGAGCGGACAACTAATCGATATACTAAATCCACAAACATCCAAGATCTTAAGACATCAACGAGACATTAAATACTTCTCAAAAGTAAATGACACTCCAATCCAAGAAGGTAACAAAGACAAGCCCATTAGATGGGATTTACAACCACCGAAATGAGCAAGAATCCAAACAAGAATAATCAATCAAAAGTCACTCCCATGAGAGCAACTAATGCAACATTGTAAGAAAATATAAAATAAGAAGATGATTCCAAGTAGAGACATCATTACCAATCAGAAATTTTAAGAAAATAAAGGTCCAAAACCAACTTGCTAAGACAAGAGTAGTAGAAAAGACAAGAGAGGAAAACGGAGAAGCGAGTAAAAAATCTGCAGCCAACCCACAAGTGATGAAAACCAAATCAACAAACAAGACAACAAACAACCATGACAAACCTCCAAACCCCAAATCACAATTAACCAATGCAATCCAAAGAGGATTTGGAAAAAACAATCAATAAAAGAGACGAATTACAATTTCTTCCCTTGGGAAAGCGGTGAGGTTAGACATTATACAAGCAAGGACAGCCGATTGTACATAAAATTCTGAAGCCCAGCAACCAACCAAAGTCCTTTCAGCATAAGTGATGGAACCTTTATGAATAAGGCCTTTAAGGAGTGAAGAGTCCCAAGGAATGTAAGCATTAGCCAAAAAAATACTATAATGAAATAAAATAAAACCAAAGATAATGCACACTAATCCGATCAACATAGTTAGTAATGCTCCAAGCCTTATTGTCGTGAGAAAAGCTAGTTGGAGTTAGTATAAAAATCTAAACCCATCGAGTAGACTTCCTCCAAAGAATGTTTAATTCTAGTTTAGTAATAGTTGTATCAATGAAAGTCAAGTCCCAAGAGGGATTGTAGTTATAAAATAGTAACAAAACCCAAGCGCATAGGTTCCAATTCAAGAGATTAATGTGCATATAGTTCAACATCTGCCCCATAAAATTGCAAATGCCAAAACATAAATCATCCAACTAAAGGAGAAGGGGTAGAGGCAAGTCAAGTCAGCAAAGAGCACAAGACAAAGAATGATATCTATGAGGATTATCCATAAAGAACACAAAGAAACAGAAAATCAGAAAAAAAAGAGAAAAAAAGGAAGGCAAAGAGGTGAATTAGATTCTGAGGTAAGGAAGCCCAGAGTTGTCCAAGTTAACCAAATACTAGTATTTGGGTAATGTAAGTTGATCAAAGAAGATGATACTCTAATCTCACTGCAGATTTGCAAGGTAATCAAGACAAGGCGTTACCTTCACCAAACATGGGTGATGGTAAAATTCTTGAGAAAGAAGAACCCTTGTTTGCTGGAGATAGTACAAACAGGCATTGCTCATATTGGTAGAAGTCAAAAGATCAATCAAGCGTCCACTTTATCCAAATATTGAGCCAACCATTTTGAATACAAATTTCTAAAGCTTTGTGGACGCCATAAGCTCAAGATAAGGAGTTGGAAAATAAGGGGATAAGCAAAAGCACATAGGACAATGCCCTTAGAGTACGAAAATGCCTCCACAACCGTGAGCCATTATTAGAGTGAGCCGCCGCAAGATTAATTTTAATAATATGATCAAGAGGTTTCTTCCAAAACCATTCTATCATTTCGATAGTAAGTTTGGTCCGGAAGGTTGAGTCCAGTTTATTAGCTAGATTTACTTTTAAAATGTTTATGATGAATTAAGTTGGCTTTGAACAATTCACAAATTTTGTTTTTAGTTCTAGCAATAATCCTCATGTGATTCATACGAATCCCACGATGTTTAGCATCATTTCGGTCCATCCATATGAACCAAATAAGAGTAATGGCAATTATGATTTTAATATGACCTTTAATTGTATTGTCAAAGTAAACTCCAAAAGTTGATATAAATTAAAAGAACAATTAAAATTGACAAGTTGAATAGATCATCATACCAAATCCAAATTTTAGAGGCAATAGCCCCATTAATAAAAAAAAAACATGGTTAACATTCTCAATATGAGAACAACATTGACATTTGAGGGTAAGTAAAACCCTTTACCCCACAACAAAGAGTCAACAGAATAAAGTTTTTAGGATAATGCCAAGTTAGAACAGTAAGAAGAGGGGATATTGTTATTCCATTTTGGAGAACACAATAAGAATCCGAGTGTCTTTAGTGTGAAGCCACACATTTTAAGGTTGAAATCCCATTATGAGATAGCTTAAAGATAATCTGATCATGATTGTTAGAGTGATAGAATATTAGTAATCATATTTAAAAAAGAAGGAATAGAATCAAGTAATCTTACTAGTGTTCCACCTCTGTGGTTTCCGTAATGAATTAACTCTAAGATCGAGGTGGAGTGAGTGTAGAGTAAGTCATCAATGGATCCACAACCACTCCAGGTTGTCTTGCCAAAAAAGGAATTGCCGAGTTTATGCCCCAAAAAATTAAGGATTACGCATCCCATTTGGAGAACATAGTCTTCTCCATACGGAGAATCCCCGATTTAAAGGGACAAATGAGAGGATGTTTACCACGGCAATATTTGGAAGTCATGAATTTTGCCCAAAGACTATTATTGCTCTAAAATTCCACCAAAGTTTGTAGGAAAAGGCATTGATTACTTCTTTAATGGATTTACAACCCAGACCTCCCTCTTCAAGAGTACCACAATTTTTGGACCAGGATGACCAGTGCATCCTTTTAGAGGAGGTATTGGTTCCCCAAAAGAATTTGTTTAATAGACGTTCAATTCTATTGATGGTAGAGTTGGTAGGTACAATCGTTTGGAGAAGATATATAGGCATGGAATTTAAAGTGCTTTTGATCAAGGTAAGCCTACCACCGAATGAGAGTAAATGAAATTCCCAAACCGAAAGTTTGTTAGAAATTTTGGATTAGATCATCAAAAGGTGTGATCTTTTATGGCCTTTGTGAGCAGCCCAAGGTAATTAAGAGGAGTTGATTTTGCTTAAAATTAGTAATTACGGATATTTGGTTAAGTCTATTAGGTGGAATCTTAGATGAAGGTATAAAACTGCATTTTCCTTCATTAAGAAAAAGGCCACTAACTTTACCAAAATCATTTAGAAGGTTCATAATGGTTTTAACATGATGAATGGAGCGTTAGATAATGAAATCATCTGCAAAGCTAAGATGAGAAATAGGGAAGCCACCATGAGTTTTAAAAGACATATTGGGTTTATTAGCGTAAAGATTGTTAAGGCTCCTAGACAGATATTCAATAGCGATGATAAAAAGAGACGGTGAAAGAGGGTCACCTTGCCTCAAACCATGGCTAGAAGGAAAGAAACCTAAGGACTCACCATTCAAAATAACCGAAAACCAGACATTCGTGATACACCTTTTTATAATCCGGATAAATCTATCAGAAAAACCAAACAAATTTAGGATTTGAAAGAGAAACTCCCATGAGAGATTGTCAAAGGCTTTAGTGATGTCCAATTTGAATAAGATGTTGCCTCCTCTAGAAGGGACATTAATGTCATGAACCAGTTCTTGCGCAAGAAGAATATTATCCGATATTAATTTTTTAACAAAACCGGTTTGATTAGGTGAGATGATTTTAGGAAGCAAGAGCTAAGTCTATTGTTTATTAATTTAGCAATAAGTTTTTGAAAAAAGGTGCAAAGACCGATGGTCTAAAATAAGATTGATTGCTAGTTTTGGAAATAAGGACAATAGAAGTGCTAGAAAAGTATTTGGGTATAGGATTGCCATCAAAGAAATCAATAACAGCATCAACTAAGTCGGTTTTAATAAATGACCAACAATGCTGAAAGAAGTGGGTCGTATAGCCGTCAGGACCAGCAACAGAATCGGTGTTCATGTTCTTAAGAGTATTACTAATCTCCTCTTCGGAGGGACACCTAGTGAGTAAATGATTGTCCTCACTATTAATCATAGAGGGGATAATATGAGTGTTTGATAAAGTTTCCAGCAACGGATTAGAATTTAATAGAGTTTGGAAATGCTGAATGACAGAATCCTTAATATCATTGTTATCAGTTATCCATTCACCATTAGAGTTCTTAATTTTCTTAATCGAGTTTAAGGCTCTCCGTTTATTACAAATGGCATGAAAATACATGTTTACGTCACCATCGCAATATGCTTTTGCTTTTTTTGGCCAATAGGTTTCTTCCATGTTTTGATAATTAGACAAGGTATTCTTGGCAATGTTCAACTCCTCTAGTTTACTGGGATCAGTGGAGACAACCTCTTCAAGAGAACAAACCTCTTGTTCCATAGCTTTAAGATTTGTGAAAAGGTTTTTGAAAATGTGTTTGTTCCACCAATTGAGATTTTGTTTAAGTCTTTGAGCTTTAGCGAGGCGAGTCCTTTAATTATCCAGGAAAACGAGCCATCCAATTAGTGAGGCGACATTGGTGAAGTCACTATGTTGGGTCCACATATTTTGAAATGAAAGGAGGGAGTAGACGGGGTAGGGGATTTTGAAGGAAATGAGAGGAGCATGGAGACAAAGTTACACTCAAATGCTCAATAGTGGTAGTGGGCCACTGATTGATCCAAAGCGAATTAAAGAGGGTCCTATCTAGACGCCAAAGTCTAGAGTTGTGCCATGTAGACCCAAGTGAAACCAATGTCAATCAAATTGCAATCCAGGATCATATTTGAGAAGTCCTCCATGGAATGAAGGTTAGGAGAACATCCTCCCCTTCTTTCCGAGCTATGATGATTGAAATAGCCTCCAACCAACCGGGGAAGGTTGGCGAAGCGAAGGTGCGTAAGTGATTCCAAAGGAGATTCCTACCGACTCTATTACAAGAAGCATAGATAAAGAGCCAAAAGCCGATAAATCACCTAAAGAGATTTTGACATTAACCAATTGGTTAAGATCATCAATGATGGAAATGGTGATGGAGTTGTGCCAAAAGCACCAAATTTTATTATTAAGATTGAAGAAAAAATTATGAAAACCAAGGGATCTAGCGACAAACGCAATCTTAGAAGAATTAATGAGAGGTTCA
Source organism: Cymbidium sinense (assembly GCA_021442155.1). Lineage (NCBI taxonomy): Eukaryota > Viridiplantae > Streptophyta > Magnoliopsida > Asparagales > Orchidaceae > Cymbidium > Cymbidium sinense. The sequence continues at coordinate 15,384,193 of CM038224.1, read as the reverse complement.
ATAAGAACAAGTAACTTAATATTATGGATACAAAGACTCTAACTGTTCTGACGGAAGAGTCCCACAACCCGGATATTCCAAATAAGAAAATTAATCATAAGGAGACAACCAAAAGGGGAAAAGAAAGAAAGGTAAGAGAGGAAAGAAATGACGCCACATTACTTTTTTTGGAAGAAGAAGAAACGAGTGGTTCTATTGAAATTATTATTAGAAATTTTAGCTTTGTAGGGTTTTTTGTATTTAACAGGTTTGAAAAGGTCTATCGATCCAAATTGTCTCCATCGAAAGAGATTGAGTTCGAATAATAGAAGGATCTATCAAGGTTTTAGAAGAGGGATTTCACCTTCTTCCCTATCAGAAAGAGTGTAAGAAATTTGGTTCAATTGTTGATTATCACTCTGAAGAAAAATAGATGAGGATGTTCTAGCACCAGTTGTAATACAAATATCTTTCTCAATATGTTCTGAAGGCATAGGGTCCTCATTGTTTTGGAGGCTACTATTATTTTCAGGATTTAAATGTAGCAAAGAGCTATCTTGAGAAACGGATTGTTACAAGGGTGAGGTTAGGTAAAATGTCATTGGTATCACCCCTCAATGTGCGTTTTAGTACCAAGGTCCGAGTGTTTTTCGCTAGAGAAATCAGTAGTTGGTGTGGGAAGGAGAGGTTCTTTTTGAGTATCTTTAGGCACATATGCTAGAATAGTGGTTTTCCCAGTTCCATTAATGATAGTCTTATTACATAAATTTTTTTCGAGATTAGGATGAAGCACAAACAGCGAGGTTGCGTGGATCTTGCGGTGCAAAAGACGGAAAGTTTTAATTCGACTTTTGACTATATCCAAATTTTTTTGCCAATCCAAACCTCTTTGGGATATTTTTTTTGTGATGTATCTCAACGAGAATACGAGCGGACGGCTAGATCTAGTGGCCGTTGGTCAATTTGGAGAGGTCTACCAAAAGGCCGCCAAAGAAACAAAACTTGATGAGTGACATAATGAATGCGATGTTAGGAAATGCAAGCCAAAGAGGGACAATGGGAGATTCCTCTTTGACATCAAAGAGGGGCGACCATTTCAATAGCCGCATATGACAATTATGCACAAAATAAGAACGACGAGCGAAAACCCGCGAATAGTCTAAATCGTTTGAGAGTTGAATAAGAATGTGACGGGGATCGATAAGCCCGATAGTGAAGGTGCCCGATAATTTTAAACTATGAAAAAAAGAGCGAATATTATCAAGAGTCGGGCGTCGAAGGGAGAATTTACCCACCAAAGCGAATTCGAAGGGCTTAGCAAGTTTCTCAACATCGATCTGAACACATTACTGCCGGAAGTCCACGGTAAGATGTAGAAATGAGATTAAAACATTCGCTAGGGATCTTACCGGATAAAAGCATCTTTGAATGATTTAACAATAGGTGCATTAAGTGCGCATTGAATCAGAAAACCTGGAGTCGAGCGCAAAGGCGTTCGCGTCGAAGCGACGGGCCGGGGTTCGCAGAGACCAAAGCCTCCGCCATTTGTGTAATCCGAGGGCGTCACACCATACGGGAGAGCCCGACACGCGCGCTCAGGGCAGAGAGAAGCACGCCGACAAGCGGCCAAAGACCCGAGGACGACCAATCCACCGATGAGAACTCAAAATCGCCAGAGACGGAGCGCAGATTAGGTCTTTTGATTCTTGAGAAAATTGTACTTAGGTTAGGGATGAATCTTTTGCATGACTCTTTTTTCCATTCATTTCTTTTTGTGCATGCACATGTATTTAAGAAAAGTGGTATATTAGTTTGGACATCCCGGGGTTGCAAGGCTTTAAGTAGCCCTAAGAAGGTCTTGTACCTTATACCCTTGGTGTATAAAATAATGGTGTCATACTCACTTATGTCTTTCATACATGTAAATGTGCATTTGATTAATGGATAAAAGAATCGCTCTCTTTTCTACTTAACAAAATCTTGCATCATAAAGCATCCAAATTTTATTAAGCAACATCCCTTAGCATTCATCATTAAGGTGTGCTAAATATTTGTATTTTCATGTACAGATATGCTTAGGATCATTTCATATGCATGATACACATGTTGGAATGAAATAAAGTGTTGTGTGTTTTGTAATAGTAATTCACTTTAATTAATCCTAAAATGTCTTTCTTATTTGAATAGGTTTATTTAGAGCAAATCTAAACTTAGGATTAATTAAAACACATAATAAAACATACACTAAATAAAAATCATTAATGAATCTACATTAAAAATTACTTAAGGTAGGGAGGAAAGAAAAGTTTTATTCTCTTTTCCTCTCTTTACAACACTTAGTAATTAAGTGTATGTTCATTCAAAACAAATCAAATCATCAAATAAACTTAACAAATCAACTAAATCCCATAAGTGAAACCACCCTTTAAGTTGAACCCTTCATGCTTAGAAAACTCTAATCTTAAAGCCTAGCTAAGACATACCGCACAAGCCTTAAATGGCACACACATTAAGTTAAGTCACTATTTCTAGCTCTATGTTAGGGCGGTGCATGATTTGATTGTTAATTTTATTTTGTGATGTGATATTTTAGTTTGGATATTAGGGTGTATGTGCGTAAACTGATGGTAGGGTGATCTTAGTCTAACCATTATCTTCTGCAAGGGGATGTGCTTAAGGGGTGCTGCAATAAAAATATAAATACTTTTGCTATGCAGGTTGCTTATACCTCTAAGCATAATCCAAGAATAGGCTAGGTGGACTTGGTTACCTATGTGTGGGGTGATAAGTCCAATTTATTCACATAAATGCTTGGGATGTGTGGTTTGTTTAATTAATCTCTATTTTGTAGGATTTAGTTAGATTTACTTTTCCATATTCATGTAATTTTGTAATTAGGATTTAGAATGAATGTTATGGGTGATTAGGATGAAAATTTGTCATAAGATTATGTCTTATGCACCATGTGAGGCTTTTGAAGAAACCACATTCCAACGAACCAAAAGAAGAAAGAAGAAAGAAGAAAGAAGAAAGAGATGAAGAAAGAAGAAATGAAGAAATGAAGAATGAAGACCCTCCATAACATGAATTCCTTCTAAATTATAATAATTTATTTATAATCCGGGTTGTATAAGGGTAGGGCTCAGCTACCTAATTTCTTTTCCAATTTGTGCAGTGTAGCCCAATCACAAAGGCCTTTTATTCTTTTGTGCTAGCTTTATAAATTGTTTGATGTTTGTCTAGCTTATGCATTAAGATGTCATGTTTTTCCTAGTTTCTTCCTTACTTTGATGAATGGCCTGGATGGGATTAGTCTCTTAGGGAAAAATAAATTTTCTATCCAATTAATAAACTCAAAAATAAAAATTAATAACACATAACCTCACCTAAAGCTTAGGTTATAAAATAAGATAAAAGATTTAGTAACCTCTTAGCTGGATGTTGTATGTTTTCTCATCATGCATAAAAAAAGTATCTTGCTTCACTCTTGCTTATGGAGGGATTCCATCTTTATCGGGGAACTTGGCTTAACCTTTAAGAGACATGGTGGAAACACACCTTCTGCTTTCTAATTTTGGCCCATAATCCAATTTCTCATGCATTAGGCATATCAATCCCATAGCCTGTGTCAAATCAATTGTCCAAAAATGAAAATAAAATATAACAAAATTTTCATTAAATTTAAGTTATTAATCATGCCCTACATAATCTAGTCTCTTAGGGAGTGTGTTTAAATACTTAGTCTCTTTCTAAATAAACAACATTTAGTTATTTTACAAAAGCTTATGACTTGCCTATATGCATTTAAAATCGTAAAAGGAGTTAGTTGGCGGCCACACCCAGGAGGTTGAAAGTCCAACAGTTGGGTGGTTTATCCAATCTTTTGGAGGTAGACCAAATACCCAATTTTGCCTTAGATTTAGGTCTTGCTTTGGCTCTCGCCAAAGCTCCCTAGAGTTAGGTTCAGAGGTTGCTACTTCTCTTTGCGGGCCACAAGCATAAATCCTCACCTCTTAGGCATTTCCATGATCTTCTATTATGGAATTGTAAGCCCTAGATTTCTAATAAAAATTCAACTCAAACAAATAAATCACTTCAATTTCAAAAATATAAAGCCCAACCATAGGATAGTTTGAGATGCTTACTAGGCTTCCTAGTATCATAAGCATCCCCTACTTATCTTCCTTTGGTTTTGATAATAACTCTCTCCTCTTGATAAATCCCACTTGATCTTCTAAAAATAAACCAATTGATTGATAGTTTTATCTTTGAAATCTTTGGAGATAACAATCATTTACTTTAATCGAGAGTATTCTTAAGGAATCTCATTCTTTGGGATCTAATTAACTATGTGGGCTTGCCTCCATAGGGAACTTAACGAACCCGATTTAAAATAAATCCTGCTTTACTTTTTCATGTAAAGTAGGAGAAGAATCTCTGGTACATCTGAAGACCTATTGTCCTTAGGAGTCCTTATTAAGGTGAGTGGGTCCATTGTAGGATGGTGACTTCTGTCTCTCGAGATAGTACATCATTCCTCAATGTCATACTCGATCACCCTAATGAGAACATCTATAGATCTACGTGATGTCCAACATAAGAAGTTGTTATTTTTGTTCTTCATTTATTTTTTCTCAAAAAGATAGATGAAGAATAATAAATAAATAATTTCACCACAAGTCATCCTAACCATATGTTCGAATGGAGTAACGAACTGTGGGTGGAATCTAATGCTAGGCTATATATCTTCCCCTAAGTCAATGTATCCCTCCTTTTTATTTTCTTTTTCTTTCTCTTTTTTTCTTTTCTTTTTTTATTTCTTTTTCTTTTTCTTTTCTTCCTTTTTTTCCCTCATGGGGATCTTGACTAGATTCACCAGAATAGACTTGCTGATTTTGTTGGAGGAAATATTCATATATCTTGACCTCATGAACTATGAATGGATTGAGATCTCCTTTGACACAATACTCAATCCCACCTCTCATGAACTTCATGCGCTGATGTAGAGAAGATGGAACTATGTTGTTTTTATGTATACTCAGTCTCCCATGCAAAGCATTAAAAGATGTATCTAAGTCTATGATATGAAACTTGGCTTCAGTATTCCAATCATCTATCTCCAATGGAAATGCTATGGAGCCTAAGCCCTCTCGCATTGTTAATCGAATCCTCTCAAAATCATCCTCTCTTTTTGGAGTTTGGAGATGTCAATCCTCAAGTAGGCAAGGGTTCTTAGACTAATAATGTTGACTAATGCACCTTGGTTAATCAAAACTCTTGATAACCTATATTTGCCAATGTCCATTGTAATATAAAGAGGGCGATTGTGCTTGGTCATCCCTAGAAGCAAGTCTTCATCATTGAATGTAACTCTTAAGATTTCCTTTGAGCTGTGTGCCTCCTCTTCAGTAGCGATCAACTGAGCTAAGCATTTCTTTGGATCAAGAAGATCCTTGATTAGAGATTTCCTCATCTCTTTGGATAAGAGAAGGCATCATATATGCTTAACTTTGCTGGCATCTTTTTAAGATGATCTAGGATATTGTAATCAACTCTGACTTCATCCTCCGCAAGCATATCCATAGGTGGAGCATCCTATGGTGGGGCTATCTGCTCACCGAAACCAATGACTTATTTACCCTTATCCTGTGGTACTACGCTAAAAGATATAACTTTGCCACTGTGTAGGTTGTCTTCAATGACTTCTTGGAATGATGAACTTGTGGAAAGTTCTACCTTCTCATCAGGTATACGTACAGCTTCTCCTATGAGATCCTCGAAGTCAGTTGACTCCAAGTTAATCTCAAGCAGTGAACCTGATTGATTCAGAAAAGGAAAGCCCGATTCTGAATCAGAAGAGAGGTGATCAAAATAACTAGAGCTATTATTATTTTTTAAACTTAGAGAGTTTTCAAGAAGAATAAAATTAAGAGTATTAGAAGTTGACAAGATGTAAGTAAAAGCTTTCTTCATTGATTTCTTTTAGGTGGAGGTACATGATAAAAATACAACAAAGTAACCAGATTAAGGGATTTAATGCCCTTGTCCACTGATACAATGCTCCTACCAATAGAGAAGGAGCTAGTAGAAGAAGAAGAAGTAACTGAAATGGTGGATGGAGTGCTAGACTCAGACGGTGGTTGTGCTATTGGGCTATCCCAGGCAAGAAAGGTGAGCTGCTGCTGCTGCTGCTGCTGCTGAGCCGTCACCCTCTTCAAGTTGTCTTTGGAAACTTGCAAACCTTTCTTAATGTTGGAGATTTGAGCTGCCTTAGGCACCTGTAAAGAGAGTTTCTTGATCTTAGAAACCACTTTTTTAGAGGTTCAGGATAAGGCAATATCCTAACCTTCTTTTGTCTTAAGAGGATCGCACGTATCCCTAAGAATTATCCTAATAAAATTGGATGGTTGTTCTAATAAGTATTATTTAAAGATAACTATAGTGTCTGACTTGTAGCTATGCTTAAGACACTCCTTAAAAGAAATACAATCCTCTAAGACATGGCTAATCATGCAGTGGTAGGGGTAATAGTTAAGATCATGACTCTTGCCCACTTTCTCCGGCCTCTTGGGCTCTGGTAACTAAAAGTCAGATTTCTTTAAGAGATTCTTTAAGATTTTTCTAACTACCTCCCTTTTGAATGAATACGGAATATTCAATCTATCAGCAATAGTAGGTGGGTAATAGCTACTTAGTGGTGGATAAGAGTACCATTGCTGGGTGGACTACTGAGGTGGTGGGAATGGCTGTTGCACCGGCTAATATGACGATCGAGGTGGTGATAGAGGAGGTGGCAAAGGAGGTTGCTAAGCTCAGGGTCTATCATATTGGACTCTGGCTAGCTTCTTCCCTCTATCCACTAATGCAACTACCCCTGGCTTCTTCTCGAACACCTTCTATGGCTTGGGACAAGATGATTGGTCGGGAAAGGGAAACTATTTGGCTTCCTCTTGTAGGCTAGCCGCCTTGTTGATTAGCTTCTCAAATGTTATAATAGTAATTCCCTTAAGAATGAAGGCGACCAGGCCATGAATATTCTTATGAGAATCTCAATGGCATGCTATTTGGATAGATGCAGCTCGTATTTCATGCTCAGGTTGCTCCATATGGGAATATAATCAACAAGGGACTTGTTGGGAACTTGCTTCGCTACAATGAGGTTACATATAGTCACTCTTTACTGAGCTCCAGCAAATATATTGAAAAAGAGGTGCTCTAACTCAGCAAAAGTCCTTACCGAACTGTTGGGCAGTTCAATGTACAAATCAAATGCAACCCCTGCTAGGCTACTGCCAAAGAGTATGAACAAGAGTGCGTCACTACCGCCGGGATTGCAACAATCAACTCTAAAATGTGTAATATGCTGATGTGGGTTCACTGCCATTAAAGATCTTAAAGGGAGACGACAAAAAACCCTTCGGGTATTGAACTACATCGAATTCCTCCAGGTATGGTCAACCCTTTGGAATGGATGAGCTCCACCTGGCTTGCACCATCGCTTCTCTCACCTGCTGCTCTACCATATACTTAATATCCTTTTCATGCATGGAGGTGTCATCTGTGACCTTCTTATGCAAGCTACCAGCATCATCCTTTATAGGAGTGTACCTAAGATGATCTAAAGTATGTATCAACTCTAGTCTGTCAGCTACCATAGGAGAAGGCTATGAAACTGGGGCTGAGGTTTGTAATGCTAAAACCACTGCCATCAACGCCTCTACTTTCTTCTCCATCATGTTAATGTGATCATCCTTTTGCTTGAGCTGGTGGAAGAGGTGTTGAGTCGAGTGAGAAGTTTCACCTTCCTTGAGTATGACACCTTCCAAATTAAGCTGATCCCGCTATAAGGACCCTCGTATGTCAACCATGTGGATGTCGATTGTGTCATCCAACATGTCATCCTTGTCAGGATCAAAGCAGACACTATCCTCCTCTTGATTTGAATGGTCACTCTCAAGAATTTGTCTTTTCTCGACAAAGTAGTTCTCTAAAATGTCATCTAGTGATCGATTTACGATGCTTGGCTGGACCGGCATGAACACTTGCTAATGAATGTCCGTAAGACTGTACTCCTCTTTCTCTCTATGCATCGGATGCTACTTATTGATAAGACTTCTTCATTGGGAGGATCAACTATCATGGGGACTATGTCTATGTCCCCTCCCCTCTCTCCCTTTGTCTGTGGTGGAGGTGGTGCGACCACGACACTCTTGGGTCGCCACTCCTTCTTAACCACAATTGAGGGAGGGGATCAAGCACAGGAGCTAAATCTCATCTCAACATGTGGAATGGATGGAGTGGGATCTTTAGGCTATAACAGGATCACCAGTGGGGATGGTCTTTTCCCAGATGGGGATTTCTGAAGCTTGGCGGGGGTGGTAGATGCTACAAGCTAAACAGTGATGGTAGATGGTGAGTGGAGTAGTGTGATGGAAACACCGTCTATCTCTCAGTTAGAGACCTCCTCCTGCATTAAATTGTGCCAGTAAAAATAATATTGTATGAATGATCAGCCTTGACAGGGCGACGATCAGGGAAATCCATCAAGGGCAGAGCCCACCAACTGCCTGGCGTAGCTCCGTCTCTCTCTCTCTTTCCCGCTTGGGCAGATAATCGAGCCACCATGGCTTTCTCCCTATGGATCTGACCCCTAACGCTCATAGGGATTATGGACCTTAGATCAAATAATGTACTGGACTCTGACTGTCCATAAGCTCTACCAACCTGGCGAAGAACAGTCCTAAGATCAGCATAAGGCCTCTTATGCTCCATAATTGGGTCTCAAAGTATGTTGGTGGTGGAGGTGATGTGGAAATCCTCCTGTAGTACTCCTCTCTATCTAAGGCTGAGAGGGGATGAAACTTATTATCACTCAAGAGTGAAGAGGTTTGATGGGGGAACCTTCCTCAGTGACGTGGGAGGCAGCATCGATCTCCGTGGCTGCTTGCTCGTGGTCCCACTTGACCTTCCTATTTTTGTTGCAGTGTCGGATGTGGGTGAGAAAAGTAGAGTGAGGGCTAGAACCTACCTCGAAGGTAGAGAAGACTATCTCAGTGGGGTGACCAAAGAGGAGGTAGTAGCTCTCACTAGGTTATGGCAGGGGCAATTGACTGAACCCATGCTGACGGAGCTAGCACTGACAATGACACTAATTGAGGTGTGGGAACCATGATAGCCTTCCTCTTCAATAAGAGAAACTTGGATTCATATGGAATGTCAAAGCAAATAAGTGGCATCTGTCCTGCCACCTCCTCCCTACTAAATATTATGAGGGTTGTCCCCTCACAAGTAACTCAGATTCCCTCAAAACCATGGAAAAAGTTAATTAGATACGTGGCAACAGTCGTGGTGAGATTGGCCTAATCCAAGTCCAGATATACACCAGAGGGGAAGGAGAAAACAAACTTGTGAGAAGCCATAATAACTGCACTGACTGAAGGCTGAAAATACTGAATGTGCTGAAATAATTACATTTGTTAAAATGTAATTGAGTCAGACCCTTGCTTTAATATTTTTCTTCAATCATTTACTTCTAAATTTGATTTGGAATTTGAACCCACACTTAACAAATTTAGGTATGCTAAGTGGGGTCCTTTAAATTTTGGAGAGATTTTCTTATATTTGGAGGAGAGACTTTGTCATATGATTTTGATTTAGAACTCATACTCAACAAATTTAAGTACACTGAGCGGGGTTCAAATATTTATGGGGAGACTTTGTTGTATGTCTTGTTTGAAAGCTTTATTTGGAAAACCTTTACTTAGTAAATTTATGTATGCTAAAAGGTTTTTCAATTATATGTTTAAAAATTTTGTGAAAACATCTTTGTTTGTCATGAATGTGTGTGATATATGTTGATTTGAATTGAAAGTGGTGCTTCTTATTTAACAAATTTGGTATGTTAAGTAGAGGCCAAATGTGTTTGATATGTGTTGATTTGTTTTGAAAATGAGGCTTTTACTTAATAAATTTGGTATGTTAAGTAGGAGTCAAGTGTGTTGTGACATATACGTTGATTTGCTTTGAAAATGAGGCTCTTACTTAACAAATTTGGTATGATAAGTAGGAGCCAAGTGTATTATGATTTGAAAATGAGACTCTTACATAAAAAATTAGTATGTTAAGTAGGAGCCAAGTGTATTATGATTTGAAAATGAGGCTCTCATTTAACAAATTTGGTATGTTAAGTAGGAGCCAAGTGTGTTATGATTTGTGTTGATTTGGTTTCTCTTTTTGAAAAACAAGGGGAACTCTTTATTTGACAAATATGGATGTCAAATAGAGTTCAAATGTGTTGTGATTTTGAAAGAGGAAAATCTATTTAACAAATTTAGGTATGTTAAATAGAGTTCAATTTGTTTTTTGTAATTTTTAAAAATGGGACTCTCATTTGACAAATTTGGGTATGTCAAATAGAGTCCAAATGTATTTTGATTTTCAAAACTTTTGAAAAGAGAAATTCTATTTAACAGATGTGGGTATGTTAAATAGAATTTAATTCATTTTGACTTTCCAAGAGAAAGGGAACTCTCATTTGATGAATTTGGATATGTCAAATGGGGGTTCAAATATGCCTTGATCTTGTATGTGATATTTTTGCTCTTGAAAACAGGGAAACTCGAATTCTAACACATATGGAAAATGCTAAGTGGAGTTTCAATTTTTTGTCATGATTTCATTTGAAAATAAAATATTCATTCAATAAGTTTGGGTATGTTGAATAGAGATAACTATTTCTAAAAATGTACATTTTGAAAACATGATTTTTAAAAAAAATTTATTTTGCTTTTGATAACAACCTCCATGTAACAATTGTAAAAATTGCTAAATGAGGGTTGGTTCTGTGAATTTTGTGCTTTTTGAAAACTTCTCATGAATTTTGTGCAAATCATTTATTATGTGAATTTTGAAAAAGTGTTACTTTGCAAAAGAGGTTATTTTCTTAAATATGAGATGAACCTTGCCTCACCAAGCTAGTGGTAAAGAGGTTCATAATTTTTAGTCATCTCCTTTCATTAGATAATTTATATCTTTTACCTATTTGGGGACCTAATAGGGGCTTCAAGACCTACAAGGAGTGAGGCCCTAAAACTTAGAGGATGATGGCTAGGTTTGCTTAAGAATGAAATAAGCTAAGTGCCAACAGAAGGAAAGAAAGTCTCAGACTCATATGAAATTCAAGTCCACTATCGATGCTTGGAGACAATAATTGTCTACTAGAGATGGAGAGAGGAACCATCACCAGCAGAGTCGCCAGAAAAATCTATGGTGTTTATTTTTGATATCTGTATGGGGGACACCACGCAGAACCGAGGGTGTACTTATTAAAATGATCGGGTATGACATTGAGATATGATGTACTATCTCGAAAGATAGAAGCATCATCCTTCAATAGACCTAATCACCTAATAAAGACTCCTAAGACATGATGGGTCTCCGAATATTCCAAATATTTTTCTCTTACTTTACATGGATGAATAAAGTAAGGTTTATGTTAAATCGGGTCCTAAAGTTTCCTATGTGGGCAAGCCCCCATAGTTAATTACATCCTAAAGATGATGAGTTCTGTAGAAATACTCTCGATTAAAGTAAGAGATTATTGTCTCCAAAGATTTCAAGGCTAAGACTATCAATAAATTAGCTATATTGGAAAATCAAGTGGGAAGGTCCAAATGGAGAGACTTATTTTGGAAGTCAAAGGAGATGAGTAGGGAATGCTCATGATACTAGAAAGCCTAGTGAGCATTCCAATCTATCCTATAGTTAGGCTTTATATGTTTAAAATTGAAGATAATTATTTCATTTGAGTTGAAATTTTATTAGATTACTAGGGCTTACAATCCAATAATACAATATTGTGGAAATACCTAAGAGGCAAGGAATTATGCTTGTAGCCTGAAGGAAACAACTACCTCGGATCTTAGATCTAAGGAACTTCAGCATAAGCCAAAGCACGACCCAAGTCTAAGTAAAGATGGGTATATGGTTTATCTCCATAAGAGATGGTAAACCACTCGACTGTTGGACTAACAATCGCTTAGAGTGGCAACCATCTAACTCCTCCTACACTTTAAAACCATTTAGGCAAGTGATATGATTTTGCAACATAGTTAGGTTATTATTATTTAGAAAGAGACTAAAGTCCTTAAACCCACTCCCTAAGAGATTAGAGCATGCGTGGTGTGAGCAATGACTTAGTCTAATGGAAACCTTTTCAATATTTATTTGATTTTGGACACTTCATTTTGATAAAGGCCATAGGATTTTGTATGCCTAAATGCATATTGAAATGAATTGTGGGCTAAATTAAAAGGGAAGAGGGTGAAGCTCCATCAGTAGGAGTTGCTCTCACAGTTCAAGCGGTTCCTATATGTGTAAGGATGGAGGCCCTCATTTTGCAAAAGTGATTCAATATGATATGCATGGTGTGAGGCATACAACATTCACCTAAGGGGTTGCTAAATCTTTTAATTATTTTGATTTAATGATTAAGATATGAGTTGGGGAAAAAAATTAATTTTTTCCCTAAGACCCTAGTAGGATCCAAACCACACATTAAATCATCATTCATAAAGAAACAATGAAAATACATGCCATTTCTATTATAAAATTTAAATAAAACATCAATTAATTTTATAGATCTAACACAAAAGAATAAAAGGTCAGTGCGGTCGGGTATCATCGTACAACCTAAAAAAGAGATATTGGTAGCCGAGCTCTACCCTTATAAAACCTGGTATATGAAAGAATAATTACAATTTACAAATGTTAAATGTTATGGGGGGTCTTCAAATGTTCAAGTCTTCATGTCCCCTTAATTTTTTCTATCTTTTCTCTTTTGATTTGGTAGGCTTCAAGGCATCACATGGCACCTTAGGGCTAAGCCTTCTGACTAATGTTCATCTTTATCCTCCATAACACTAATCCTAATTCCTAATGCAAAATTATATTAAAAAAGGGAAAGTAAATTTAACTACACCTACAAAATGAGTATTAGCTAAACACACCATACAATCCAAGTAGTTATATGCATAATTTGAACTTATCATCCTACATATGGGTAACCAAGCCTACCTGTCCTAACTTGGATTATGCTTAGGGGTTAAGCATCCTGCAAAAGAGAGTATATATATTTTTAAGCACCCCTTAAGCACAATCCCCTGTATAAAATATGATTAGGCTCATCACGGCCTAACATCCAGTCTACGAAATATACATCATAACATTCGGTCTACAGTAATACATCATAAAATAGAACATACAACACACCATGCACCGCCCTAACATAAAGCTAGAAATAGTGACTAAATTCTAATGTGTGTGTACTAAAGCTTGTGTGGTATGCCTTAACTAAGCTCTATTATGTTTTTCTGACTATGAAAAGATGTTTAATCACAAGGGGTTGATTTCACTTTAAGTGGTTTAATTGATTTGAAAATTTTACTTAGCATTTTCTTTTGTTTCATTTGACTTATACTTAGCAACTAAGTGTTATAAAGAGAGGAAAAGAGAGGATGACTCTCTTTCATCCCTACCTTAAGTCACATCTAAAGTATATTAATTAATCAATTCTCTTTAGTGAATGACTTGTTATATATATTTTAAATTAATCATAAGTTTTAGTTCACTTTAAATAATCATATTCATTAAGAGAGGCATCTTGAGATTAATTAGAATGAATTACTATCACAAGGCACATGTTCATTTATTTCCTTCCATCATATGTAACATGCATATGACTAAATCCTAAGTATACCTACACATATGATATGTCTTAGCACACTTACATGCACATACATTTGAAATTTAGATGTTTTATTTGGTTGAATCATTTTATCATAATAATTTAAAGCTCTATCTAAATTCTTATATAAAAATACATAGGAATGAACTTAAAATAGGTACGCATCATTGTTAACCAGGGAAGTGAGGTAATCAAATGACCTCCTTGAGGCTAGCTAAAGCCTCATATTTCTGGGATATCCAAACTATATACACATTACACTCAAACATATGTAAGTTTATACACATGAACATAAGAAAGAGAACTATAAACCACATGATCGATTCAATCAATTGAACAAATATGAATACATGCCTTTTTTTAATAAAAAAAGGATTTTCATTCATTAGCTAAATGGACATACAAGTATACAAAAGCTTTAAGTAGACACTTCATCATTTTTAAACTAAGGGAGTGAGGTAAAAAACTCCTTAGGGCTACTTAAAGCCTTGTGTCCACAGAATGTCTAGACTAGATATACCCACTACTCTTAAATATACATAAATGTATAAATAACTACAAGAATGAAAAAATTATGAAGAAGTTGTATATGATTAAATTGAATGAAGATTTTCATTCATTAGCTAAATGCACATACAAGTGTATAAAAGTTTTAAGTGAATACTTCATCATTGTTAAACCAAGGGAGTGAGGACCTCTTAGGCTACTTAAAGCTTTGCATCTCAATGTCCTAGATATACCCACTACTCTTAAATACACATGAATGTACAAGTGACTACAAGAATGGAAAAATAATGTAAAAGTTGTATTTGATTTAATTGAATTATTTATATATATGTGAGCTAAAGTTCTATCTAAGTTTCAACATAGAGATACATAGGAATGAATCTGAACAAATGTTGTGTCCTTTTCAAATGAACTATACACTTTTTAATATTCAAACTTCATGTAAAATCATATAGGATAAAGAAAGAGAACTCCATATCACATATTCTAAACTGTAGGCACTTGCAAGTTTATGAATATTTATAACCATTGTCACTCCATATGTTACAATTGATTTATATGTTTTTAAAAATAATTTTAATTTAATAGTGATAATAGCCACATATTCTTCATTTAAATCAACACATGCAAGCTTGACATAAAAAAATCATTTCATTTAATTGATTTCTTTTGTTCGAAAAAGATGAATGTGTGATTATAAGTGACATACAACATTTATTATGATTGGGAAGAAATAAAGGGATATAAGCACATGATTTCATTCAATCAATTAATTCCTAAGGTCAATCATACTAAATAAGCTCATTTAAAATAAACTAAAGCATTTAAAGTCACTTTTAATTTCATGTTTGATTTGATTTAAGAAAAGAGAAAAATAGTTTTGTTAATCCTAATTTTATTCCCATACGTGTGAGTTAATTTGATTTAATGAAAAGGAATTAGATTGGTTTTATGGATTAATTGGTTAAGGTATGAATTAAATCAATTAATTAAACCCTTACCTATGTTACCTTAAGATAATTAATCAAATGATTATGAGCTAATGTAATATGCAAATTTATTGAAAACTAAATAGCAATGATCCTATGAAATGAAAGGGGCCTAATGCAATTAGCTCACAATCATCAATTAATTAAGCTTAAGGAACTTAATTACTTTTATGGTTTTCTCACACATATGAGCTAACCATAATTTCATTAAACCTTTTTAGGCTATTGAACCCCTAAAGGCCTACCCTTGAATTAAATAAGGAAAATCAGATTCATTTTAAAGTTTAATTAGCTAATTAAATAATTAATTAGTTAATTAAATCCTAATTAATTTCTCTTGGAAAGAAAAGAAAATTAAGGAAGAAGATTAGAAAAAATTCTCCAATCACATTCCCAAATCTCCCAACTATTAATCAGTGCCAAATGAGTCCAATTAATTAGCTAATTTAATGTTCTCATGCTTAATTAATCCTTAATTAAGTTAAGAAGGTAATTAGGGCTTAATCAATCAATTTCCCCAATTAATCAACCCATAAATTCCAAGAAAAATGGGAAAGGTAGAGGTCATCCCCTTGAGCAACCTCAAAAAATTTGAAACCAATTGAATGATTAATTATGGAGTAATTAAGTTAATTAAGTTTTTGAGCAAACCCTAATTAAGCCAAATTTACTGTTCAAAGTTAATTAAGGATAAATTTAATGGACTACCTTCTGAACTATCTTTAAAATGAGCCATCATTTATATATTTTGATTTTTATATAATTAGTTATAAATTATAGAAGTTTTAGCCTTAAAAACATTAAATTAACCTAATTAAGCCTTAATCCCATCGGTGTATGTGCATTCTTGGACCACACTTTCGACATGAGATTGGCTATTAAATTTATCAAATCAGCGATTGGGTGTGGGATGCTCTTTTCTGGGCCATTCGATCTAAGATCGGACAACCACGATCAAACCCACAGCTAAATAGATATCAAATAGAGGATCTAGCGTTGTTTGATCAGAGACATTCATTCCAATCACACAGAACGGATGGCCCGTGATCTCTCTTCCTATGAGCGATGAATGACGAAGCCCGTCCACCATGGATCGCTCAATCCGACGTCACCCAAACTAGGATTCGCTCCAAAATCAACCAACACCTTCGTGCGAGGGATCCATAAAGATTCAATGGCTAGGATGGGCTCACATGCAATTTTTCTTCAAAATGCTCCATGAAAATTTTCCTATTTCTATAGTTTCAATAGATTTACTTCATCAGAGCTAAGACCGATAGTCTGTGCACTTAAGGAAGCTTCGTCTAGTTGAGGCGAAGCCTTGTTGGGCAGCAATTGGATTAGTTCCAAGTGGATCGCTCGATTAGCCAAGAACAGTGCTTTGAAGCTTCAGCTTTGAGAGAAGTCCGACCTTCGGTAGATTTGAAGCTTGGGAAATGGCTTAGGTAGCTTCGATGAGGTATGTGGAAGGTGTGTGTAAAAGGAATTGAAGTTTGGTTAAGAGAGAAAGAAGTTTGGATCGGGATTGAGCTTGCCTATTTCGACTGCACACTGGAGGAGAAAATCCAAAGTGAGGAGGCCTTGGGGAAGCTCTAAGGAGTGTTAGGGTGTTTTGCTTCACTCTTGGGAGCTCAAATGAATTGAATGCATGTGAAATCTAGTTTGAATTGAGGGGGTATATCCCTCAATTTACTGAGGTGGACAAATGGGATTGTCTCTATTTTTGGTTGCTTCAACAGGCGGCGTGGGTATCATGTCCACATGGCTCGGCTTGGTTGGAGGAAGGAGTGGGAGGTGGCTCAAGGATTGATATGGTATGATCTCCTTCTTTGGAACCAATGGTTGCTCGATTTGAAATGGAGGTGAGTTAACTCACCTCCCTTTGGTCTATGGCAAGTCCTAGCCCTCTTAGGGAGGTTAGGTCAAATTGGGTGAGTGAGGGATGCCAAGTGATGGGAGAGTGGGCTTTATCATTTATGGTTGAAATTCTATATAAAGAGGGATTGACCAATGGACAATGGCTTGAATTGGATTCACATGCCTTTAGGCTGACTTTATGCTGACCCAATATGGGTTTGGGTCAGGATTGATCAGCCTCCAATGGGCCATGGATTGGTTTCATGGGTTTTGGCTCAATTTGGTCATATGGGTCAATTTTGGTCATATTGGGTTAGGTTGACCAATTGTTAAAATTAGGTGAAACTAAGGCTTGAGATATGTTCAAATGATGATTTAAAGTATTTTTGTTCAAGTGGTTTCAATCAATTTGGCCTAGGTTTGATTTTGGCTAAATTGGATTCATATAGATCCAATGTGATATGCTAACCAATTTGAATCAATTTGACTTAGGTTGGGTGTTGGTTCATGTTCAGTTGGTTGATTAAATATTATTGTAGGCTTTGGTTTGAATCAATTTGGATTTAATTTGGATTTTGGCCAATTTGACCTTTTAGGTCAATTTGGGCTAGGTTGGGTCCAATTGACTAAGTTGGAGCTTTGGTCAAGTTCAACAATGAATTTGGAATAAACTTGTGTTATTGGTTACAACAAATTTGGGTTAGATCATTATTTGACCCATTTTGGCCTTTTAGGTCAATTTTGGTCAAATTGGGTTAGTTGGCCAATTGGGTTTGGTTTGGCTCAATTGATGATCAAGTCATGTTCAAACATTGATTATGGGTTGATGTGAATCAATGGTCTCTATCAATTTGGTGTAGGATGAGTTTTGGCTAGTTTGGGTTTTATATGGGAAAATGGTTGCCTTGGTCAAATGACCAAGTTGACTTGGTTTGACCCAATTCAAGATAATTAATCATCTTAGGGTGATTGTTGATCATGATATGAGGCTTGGATGTGCTTGGTTCAATCCAATTTGGGTTGGATTAGAACTTGACTTGAAAGGTCCTTTAGGCCACTTTGGGTCAAGTGGATCTAAATGGGTCAATTGGCTTGGTTTTGACTTGATTCAAGTTTAGTTGGATTTGTATATGAACCTAGGATTGAAATATAAATTCAACTACAATCAATTTGGAGTTGAATGGACTTTGGCTCACTTCGAATTTTCAAGTAAAAAAGGCTAACTTGGGCTTGACTTCACTTTGTTTTGATGATTGCAAGTTTCATTTATATTTGAATAGATGATTGAAGGAGTGATTGATTCAAGATAAAATCCATTGGTTTTGACTTAATTTGGATAGGATTTGGCTAAGTCCAAGGAAATGGCTTAAAAAGCTTGAATTGTGTTTTGATTTGTTTTAGTATTTGATTTTGCCTATTTAAATTTATATTTCATTTATATTTGGGAATATAAATGAAGATATAAATGATTCATGAAAAAATCAGTTGAGTTTAGAGTGATTTGGAAGCAAGTTTGACTAAGCTCATGGGGGTAGGTCCAAAGGGCTTAGAAGGAGATTGATTTAGTTTGATTTAATTTTCATCATTGGAACATGAGTTTAATTTATATTTGTGAATATAAATGAAGGAATAATTTATTTATAAAGAAATCAATTGATTTTGGGTTGAATTGGGTGGAGATATGGTTAAGCTCATGGAGGTGGGTCCATATTACTTAAGAAGGGTCTTGGTTTGGTCTGGTTTAGTTTGATTTAGTTTTGGTCATTCGAGTTTATATTTCATTTATATTTGTGAATATAAATGAAGATATAAATGATTTATGAAGAGATCAATCAAAATTGGGTTGAATTGGGTAGAGATTTGGCTAAGTCTATAGGATTCAATCATAAGGTTTATGACAAATTTTGGATTTGAATTTGATCATGGGATTGAGTCATTTGAAGTTTGATTTGAATAGAAATTTGATAGTTTGATTGAAGGTTTAAATTGATATTTGAGAAAATCAAATGAATTGGGATTGATTTGAATTTTTCTAAGGCTAAGTCCATAAGATGAAATCAAAGGGCTTAAGAAGGGTTTTGAATTTGAGTTTGATTATGGATTTCAATCAAATATGTTTTTTGGAATTTTGATTTGGATTTAAAATTTGAATTAGGATTTGAGGTTTGGTTTAAGATTTGAATTTGGATTAAATTTGAGGAGGTGCACATGGATTAGGTTTAGGCCATAGGGTGGATGATTCCCTTAAGTCTTATGGCATGGCCTAATCCGATGATTAACCCTTCTAACCTCTAGTCTCTGGTTAAGTGCTCACCTAATCACTAGAAGTGTCTTGAGACTAAGGAACTCTTAGTGTCTATAAGAGTCATAGATCTATGCTGAGGAGGTTGAGGAATCACTCTAAAAGTGAGGTCAACAATGTCGCATTAAATAAAAAAAAGAAAAAATGTGGTGTAATGAATATGAATTAGTAATAGTTTAATTAAAGAAAACTATCATCACTCAAAATAAAAACCAGAATAAGAAACCACAATTTCGGTTCAAGTCGATTGTTAACTAGAGTGTTGATCAAGAAGCTACTATTGAAGACTATATTGATAGATAATTGATTTTTAAGCCATCAATAAGAAATGATAACCAAAAAATTATTGTTTGCATAGGATAGAATAAGATGGAAAAATGAAATAAACCCAAAGGTTTGATTTGGTTGATATTTTAAGAATGGAAACATAAAAGTAATTTCAAATGTTGGATATCTATTGGGAGCTCTACAGCTAGGATTTTCATAGCACATGTTTTATGTATGACAATAATTTTGGACTAGAAATTTGGATATTCAAAAATATGGAGATAGTTGTTACAATTTTTATATGTAAATCTTGATGTAAGTACATGAATAAAAAACTTTCATTTTTTTCTCAAGGACCATTTTAAATCTAAATTCAACAAATTTATAGTTGAAATAAATGTTTAAATCATACGAACCAAATGATGTTAAAATTGTTTTGATTTGAGTCCAAATATGCCTAAATTAAGCATTTAAAATATAATTAAAAATTTCATAACACTAAAGCAAGCATATTGAAGAAAGGAATCTAAAAGCTCAATTTCAGTAATTATGATTAATTCAATTAAATACAAAAAAATAGTATATGATTAAGAGAATTAATATGGGCTATTCGATTAAGTATTTGAAGATTTTGACTAAAATTACTAAACAGACACTTCAAAAATTTTAATGAGACCTCCATTTGTCATAGAATAAAAGTCCTATAATTTAGAAGAGCTAGAATCTAAATAAATTTAGAGTTTGATTCTTTTGAAAGAGCCTAATCGTATTGCCCAACAATCATTACTTTATCACTTTGGTTTGATTATAATAGCTTAATTGTTGTCACCTGATCATCATCACCCTATCATTGTTGCTTGGCATTTGTAACATGATTGTCATCATCTAAAAATTATCTCTTAAGTATCATTGTTTAAAATTGCATTATAAAAATCCACCTTAGTGCTTTTTTTGAAAAAAAATCACAATGCCGCTTACACCTCATCTGTGTTATATATGGTGTAAACCTCATATTATATGAGGTGCACTTCACCTCAGTACTGGTGAGGACTGTGCTTCTAAATTTTGGTGTTTTTAGGAAATTTAAATATTGGCTTTAATTATCCTAATAACACATACTTTAATATGCATGCAATTGATCTTGGGATAAGCATTACCCAAGCACCTCTTCTCTCGTGCCCATTGTGCTCCTCATCTATGGGTCGAAACTGTCTCGAAGTAAGCCATTGTCGGGTTCTCGAAATCGGCTCAAAATGGGTAATTTCGAGCTCAGTCGGGTTCAAAAAATTTTGAGTTCTAGCCGAGTCGGATTGAGTCGATCCGGCTCGACCGAAAGCCGCTTGAAAATCCAAAATCAAATCCAAATGAAGCGGCTCAAAATGCAAACGAGCTCGTTTCATGAAATCAGGAATTTTAATAGCAAATTTTTGACATATGTAATAATGTAAATTGCAATTAATAGCAAACTATAATTTTATAAATTACAAATACAAATCTAAAAAATGATACAAATGGCATAACATTTAAAATAAACAAAAATATAAAAATGTCTTTTGTTTGTGGGACTCAGAGTCAGAGAAAGTAATATCCATCTTCAAGCATTAGATTATTAAAAAAATTTGTAATTTGTATATTTTACTTCAATAATTGTATGCTCCAACCTCCACGTTGTCAAATCCATCCATTAGAGCCTTAAAGATAGAAAAATAAATCCCTAACAAAAGTGACAAAACCTCACAAATCAGAAACATCAAGCATTAATATAGTAGAGTCTAAAAACAGAATAAAGGCTCTAGGTTGCATGGCCATCCAATGAGAGGCTTGATAGCCACCAATAATGAAGCAAAAACAAATGAATTAGCCCAAATTACAAATATATTCTCTTCTCATCATCGTCAAAAATTAAAAAATCAAAATTCTCTATGATAAGACTATTTTTTTCCCCCCTGAGTTGTCAAGAAAGTAGAAGTCCAATGAATCCAAAATGAAAATAGTAGAATATAAGTAGCATTAGGGAGAGAAAAGCCATAGTAAAGAGAGATGAAGGGGATCCAAATTACCATTAAAACCACCACTAAGTCAGCCAAAAGGAAAGAAAATCAACCACCAAGGCACCAACCAAGAGACAAATATTATAAAATAAGTAGAGCTAACTAAACCAAATGGCGTTTATACCAACAGCTAACATAAATCCCAAAACACCAAGCCATGGAATAAGCATCCAAAGCAAGATAGCAGCTACAAAAAACCCCACAAAAAAGACCACTAGATCTCATATCCTCCACGGCTCCACCACCACCAACAAAATAACAAATAAAACCACCCAAGTCAACACTCAACAGCCAACAGGATGAGTAGAAGAAGCCAAAGCAAGAGGAAAACTGATACCTAAATCAAGAAGCAAAAGTAAAGGAAAAAGGGAAAATGCAAAGACAACAAACAACCATAGAATAGCTAACTCTAATTCAGTAAAAACCTCCAAGCCAAACCAGGAAAAGAGAATAGCAACCACCAAAATCCAATTTGAATAAGGCCACCAAAATATAGCAACAATACCAGAACCAACCATAGTATGCAAAATCCAATTTAAAAAGGCCACAACAAGATAAAACCATAGACAAATTTCACGACAACTCTTGAGTTGATATAAGTCTAAATAACACAACCACATATGATCGAAAGATAGGATACCTACTTGGTTGGCTCCACATAATCTTGAATGTACCTTGGCTAAAGCATTTGCTACAATGTTCTCTCCTCAAGAAATCTTATAAATGGTAACCTCTACGACTTGTGCCCTAAAAAAATTAAGTTGAGTTCTTTATTTTTAGGGTGACTAACTAAGCAAGCAAAATGCCAACATAAGGCTTCAAACATGTAAGAATGTAGAATGCATCACTACATCAGTACATAAAATATAGTAAGAATGTAAGTATGTAACTACGTAAGATGACAAGATGAAGCAAATAGGTTTGTAAAGTCAAAATAAAATTTCAAACCAAAATTTTTATATTCTAATATTGCATGCATCAAGAGATAAAATATTGTAAGAATGTAAGATGAAGCAATATGTTTGTAATGTCAAACCAAAATTTCAAATCTAGATAGAAACTTACGACAATATCAAGTAATATACTAATATGTCACCCCAAATGATGAAATGGCCTCAAAGTTAGATCATCGACTAAGTCATTCCACTATTAATATAAAAAATCAATCACCAAAGCCTCCATTAATCAATCTCAGTTCAATTTTATCATTGGGCATCATATCTCCATCTGCCACTAACATAAAATATTAAAGCACAAAAGCAATAAAATATAATGTGATGCTACATAGCCTACATTGCTGAAAGAAAATAGTCTCCAAAAATATATACAAACTGTATAGTCACATAAAAATGATAAATAGTCTGCTGATAAAAAAGTCTCCAAAAATAAAGAGAGCATAACCGAAATGATATCACTTGATTTTCATATTTTTGATTCCGTGGATAAGCTTTCAGGTACATTTATAACCAAGTTCTCTTCTACAAGAAATCAAACTGAAATTGCAATAGATAAAAAATGAAACTCATATATGAATAGAAGAGAGAATTGTACTATAAAATAAAAAAGTAAGATAATAATACCAATGGATCTTTTGATGATTTATATGCAGCTCAAATCCAGTTTCCACTAAGAAAGCATCTAATATTTTGGTGAAATTGAACTTCTATAATCGCAGTACGACCACCACTAAAAGGCGATTCAAGCAACGGTGGTCACTGGGATGGTAAAAATATCTTCGGCCATCTTTGAGAGAGTCTTATATTTCATAGCGGACATTTTCCACCATTCTAAAATGTCAAATTCTGAATCTGGGCATTTCACACATGCTTCATCAAGATATATCTCCAGATCAAACTTCTGTGGTACTAAGAGGCCAGTAGAATCTATGAAGTCATACAAACCCGCCAAATCATCATGTGAAGCATTACCACCTTCAATTGTGTTTCTTTTAGATTGAGAGGATGCTTGATAGTTTCTCGTAGTGCGCATATAGAGTAATAAGAGTATAGCACAAAAAGCTTTTGTTTTACAGTGCCCTTCTTCTCATTCACAATGTCAACATCATATATTTGTGGGTAGTAATAATTGATAGCAAAAAGTTTCATTCTAGGATCTAAAATGCAAGCAATCAAAAAATAACAATGAACACTGTCGACTTATCAAATTTAGTCTTCATGCTACTTGCCATGTTTGAAATAAAAATAGTACTAGATAAGCATTCTTGATCCAATATTCTCTTGATCAGAACTAGATTGGGAAGCAATCTATTTATTGTAGGATAGGATGAACAAAAAATTCGAATGCACGAAAAAATTTGAAGCGACTCTCTTACTTTCTCAAAGTTAACCCAATCTTCTTGAGAGGGCAACCATATATAATTCAGATCACGCAAAGCATATTCAGGAAATACATTCTTATAATAAAAAGAAACTCTAACATCTTGTATGTGGAGTTCCAGTGAGTTGGCACATCAATGCAAAGTGCCTTTGATGTGGATAAGCCAATCTATCTTGCTATCTCTCCAAATTTTTATTGGCGAGCTGGAGATCCTTTTATAAATAAAATAGACTCTCTTACCCTTTCAATTATTGAAATGATTTCTTTCAGTCCATCCTGCACCATTAAGTTTAAAATATGAGTGGCACATCGAACATGAAAAAATCACCCATCAATAGAAAACCAGATCTTCTAATGAATAAAGCTTTGATTTCTTTACATCATCATTAGATGATGCATTGTCCAAAGTTATGGTACTAACTTTGTTTTGTAGACCCTTGCAACAAACTTTCAAATTGTCTCCAAAATCACCCCACTATGAGGAGGATCCAAATCAGTAAAACTAATTATCCTAGATTGTAATTTTCAATCAAAACTAATGTAATGCACAGTAAGACACATATAACCAATGATTTGATTTGATGTCCAGCAGTCACTAGTAATCAAAACTCTCTCAATAGCTTTCAAACTTTTTTTCAACTTATCTTTTTCAGCTTCATACACTTTCATACACTCCTCTTTGATGCCAAATCTTGAAATTTTATGATAATTTGGATTCATCGATTTCATCAGAATATTGAACCATAAATGTTCAACTATCATAAAGGGATATTCATGAACAATAATCATCTTAGCCACAATATTCTTTATTCTAGAATGATCATAGGCAGATGAAACACATAAACTAGATATTGAACCAGTTTCCTCTAAATCCTCTGCTACTAGATCAAATAGTTTTTGCTTCTTTCCTTTGTTATCAACCTTGCTATAGTGATTTGATTTGAAGTGTCTACTTAACTGATATGTGGTTCCAGTTTTTTGTTTCACATATGATTTGACACAATAATTACATTTAAACTTCTTCACCATTTTCCCTTTTACATAATTTCCGTGTTGCCAAACTTTATCGTTGTCTTTACCCTTGATCTTATCAAGCTATTTCACCCACACTCTCATTTTGAGTTGTTGCATTATCATCAATAGGTAGGCTTGATTCGCTTGAACAACTAATAGATTTACTTTGAGAAGGACTTGCCATTGTGTCTATAAGATATGAAACAAAAGCGATGCATAGAATCACTCAAAAAAGCATAAATACCTAGATCAGTAACTATTAATTTGAACAACAAATCATGCTGGATCAATTAATTAAAAACTAGATTAGAAGAAAGATCAAAACCAACCAAAAAATTTACTTAAAGACTGGATTATACATAAAAATCCCCATATATTTACAACCAAGAAATCTGCATCTATCAACATCTACCAATAGTCAACAGAGCAACCAAGTTACCAAAGCAGCAAAGGCATGTGAACATCATAACATGTCCCATGAATGCATAACAGCAAAAAAAAAAGTAAACAACCTTTATAGCACCAAATAACATCCAACAGGCATGAGGCAACAGCAATCAGCAAAGCCAAGTACTAACTAGCCAGAAGGCAGAGGTACAACATTCAACAGAGGCAGAGACACGGCCCGCAGTAGTGAAATAATTAGGAAATGAAACAATGGCCATTGGGGAAGTATTTCTAATCAGAATTATAAAGTTTTGAACCCGGCGGAGGCAGGTAGAGTGAGTAGTCGAGGCAAAATAGGTTCTGAACATTAAGTTGCAAACAGTAATGAGGTCAGAAAACAACATCATCCGCAACTGCAAGTTTGCAACTGCCACAACATTCAACAGACAACAATCGTTACAAACCTAGATGGCTAACCCAGATAGCTAACCCAGATGGGCCAGAACCGAAACAACCCCAACATACTAACCTAAAATAGTGAAATAACAGAGACAATTGAAACCCTGCAAATTGCAAGTACCCCAACCGAAAAAAATATAGATACACATGAATGATTAAAGAACCGAAACATCCCCAAATCAACTGCACCAGAGACATCCACAAATCCAATAGGCGAACCTCAAATAATGGAATAACAGAAATAATTGAAATAACCAACATCTCATGGCATGATTCCATGAAATACTTACATAATCAGGAAATGAAACAGAATCAGGAAGTATTTCTGGAGCAAGGAAGCAAACCAAGCACATACACTGATACAGACCGACCACTGATCGAAATCGAAGCAAACCAAGCACTCACTGATCGACGGATGACGATATCCTGAGCAGCGCACGCGGCACGCCGCACTCAAAAACTAGGGCACGGCACGGAGAAGTGAGAATGGGAGAACCAGAGAAGTGGAGAAGGAGAACTGAGAAGTGAGAAGAAGAGTCGCGGGTAAGCTGTCGGGGTCGAGTCGACGTATTAGAATAGGGAATTTAGGAATTAATCTCGCCCGTCTAATTAATCAGACGGCGATATGCTTTCGGGCTCACGGCCCGCCTGTTCGCTTTGATCCCTCGCGCCAGCGAACGCTCGGTCGGCTCGTAAATTTGAGCCACATTTCGCTCGAAAATTGGCTCAATCTTTCGTCAATCTGATCCCAAGTTCTAGTCGACTGACCCACGATCTTCTAATTTCTCGTCTACGTAAGATGGCTTGAGCTTGGTCCAATTATAAACTTGTGAACCAAGCTTAAGCTTAAGCTCGATCTTGTAAATTGATAAATGATCTCGAGCTTAATGAGGCTCGACTCATCGACTCGCAAGCAGACACTTTTTATATATTTTCATTGTCGTAGGGGGGAAGGGGAAGGCTACAATTGCTATTTAAAAACCTATCATGTTGCCTCTCTTTTTTTCTAAAACTTAAAATTACAAAGACTAATGCATATCACCTAATAACACCTATTTATAACCTTTATTTTTAAAAAGGAAAAAAAAGTTATGATAATACTTTTTTTTGTTTTAAATTCTATAAGCTAGAGCCTTTTATAGTTTTTTTAGAGTTTTTTTACTTTTAATATATCAATTCGTATCCTGGAGAACTCCCATCAAAACTACTTGATGATGCCTTCTGTAGGTGTTCCCACTATCTTACTCGCGAGTCAAAATGAGTTCTTGAGCTTGAGAATAAATATACAAGTCGAGCTTGAGCTCACAATGACTTGTGCTTGCTTGTCTAGTGCTTGCTATCACATCCTATTATGTTTCTTTTGATGTTTTTTTACTTTGATGTTCGATAATAAGAGTAAATGAGAGAAAAATATCGTGTTAAACTTATTTTAAATTGGTATTTCACCAGTTCTTGTCTTAAATTACTTTGATGATTTTATAACACTTCTTACTTCACGATTTGATATGATATTGTTAACATATCACTTGATACTATACACAATTTGTTATTTCATACTAATTACAATGCTAATGTATTATATTTTAATATAGGAAGATTTGCATATATATAAAACACAATTCTTATGGATTTACATATCTAATATCTAAAGTTAGATATTTACTTCTAACACTTTCCTATGCTTAAAAATGTACATTTCACTTTTAAAAGAGAGTGATATGTGATATTGAAGATTATATATATGAAATTGAAATTTGAGTGTTATACACAAATACATAAGAATTGTGTGGTATATATATAAATCTCCTTTTAATATATCAATATGTTATGATATTAATATAATATTTGCTTTGTACTATGATATTATAATTGTTCTTACCCTATGCAATTGCTTGATTCTAAGGTTTATGACTCGCATCATTAATAAAAAATGCCATAATATCCCATTATACAATTTTAAACCTTATGCCATCCATCAATGACATTAGCATCTATTAGCTATCATTCATCTCTTAATCATCATTATCATCATTCATAACCTCTTCGGTATTCTCGAGCATATTCATAGGAGGTCATTCTAACAATTTATATTTTGTAATTCTCTTCTCCATTTTGGAAAAGAATGAACTTCTGTATTTTTGCTTATATAGCAAATTATTTCAACTATTTTATGCTCTATACTCTTTCTTGTTCCAAGCAGTTTACACAAAAACTTCGATGTTTTTTAAACTTCTCTTATATACTAAAAAAAAAACCAACTCTACCACCATATATGTCTTTTACACATGACAGAGAAGATTGAATTTGTTTTTATTTCATTTCAAAGATTGATTCAGCTTTATATGGATTAGGGCATCCTAAAAATTTTAGTTTGGATATGAAATAAGTTTGAAAATGTTGACGTTTCTTCAACATTTAAGATTTTGGCATTAAAATAACTTTAATCTCAAAAACTTTTATTTGGAATTAAAAAAATTAAAAAAATAATGTTCTGAGGATTACCATTTTTTCCCTCGTATTCCATGTTGTTTTATTGCAGTTGACCTGATATCTCCACCATATAAAATTTGAAGGATAAGTCTGAAGAATATGTGCTGCATGTGAAGCACTGTCATATTTGGCTAAATGGGATAAAGTTTAAAGCTTAGAAAATATAAAAATGAATCGTCTATTGACATCCTTCACACTGCTCTTCAGTGCGGGAATATTTGTTGGATGGTGGGATGGTTTATATTTTAATGATGAATGAATACTCACTTAAGTTGGGATAATAAAAACAATAATAAGTTTTGTCCCACTACGGAGTTAGTTAAATGAATTCTTTTTTTAATTAAATGTCATATTCTCATTTAATTTTAATAAATTAAGGTCATTTTTTATACTTTCTAATCAAGTATTTTTAGGTATACCTCTATCTTTCTTAACGTAGACTGAATCTAATACATCTACTCTGGGTGTCATCAGATGGCTTGTGTTTTTTGGGACCAAACCATCTAAGGCAACTCTCTCTAATCTTATATGCACTAGCCTTTTCATAGATATATTTGTTTTACATTTTGTCTCAAAGTGTAAAATCGCTCATCAACCTGAGCATCCTCATCTCTGCAACACTTACCTTAATTTTATGCTTCTCTTTTATAAACCAACAGTATGCATCACGATTAAGGTTTTTTTGGCGACCACCAGACTTTTCTTGATTTTTTTGGCGAGATTAAGGTTTTTGGCCATTGCCTTGCTTGCTTGTTTCCTTCAATTTCTATAAATATATTATTATTATATATATTGCTATTAAAAGATAGAAATAGTACTATAATTTTGAAAGGTTTACATACATATTGAACAATTCTTTACATTTACATGTCTAACACCCAATGCTTTATATTTACATTTCTAACACTTTACTAATGTATAAAAAGTGTTCTAAATTTTAAAAAGGTAATAGTTGTACTATTTTTGTTGTGATCTTAATGATTTAAGTGTTATGCATGTAAATATCAAAATTCACATATTAGATATGTAAATATATATGAATTATGTGGTACGTATGTAAATGCCCAAAAAGCTTTTTGTTCATAGCTCTTATAATATTAAAGGTTGTCATTTGAAAAATTATTATATGTCCTTCATCAACTTCAATCATTTCCCACTTGTTCTGTTTAATAGATGACACTAATTGCTTTAGACAGTTCATTAATTTTGCAAGTATATGTGGCTATAACGAATATCTCTAGATTATCTTACGCTTAAATTCTAATTTTCATAAAGTTTATGAATTTCGAATTGAATATTGGATTGGGTGATTAACACATGTTTTTATCAAAAAAAAAAAATCATCTTTAAATTATCCTTCACAATTGTACTCATAATCATACCTTTGGGAGCACTAAAGAAGAATTTTTCAAATTATATAAGGATTTGAAATCAAAGACTAACCTAAATACAAATCAACATGCATTCATTCTAACATAAAATGGGATCACAAAATTCTTGATTTGGTGGCTTCTAATGAAACTTTAATGAAGAATAATAAGACGATTGTTCTTTCTAAACTTATAGACACCAATTTCTTTACTAATTTAAATTAGGTGGAGAAATTAATTAAGGATGTTATCTTCCTTAACTTTAGAAAGATGTTCATTTTCCTTTACTCCTATTCTATAACTATATTATAAGGATTGAATTCTTTGCACTCTTCATTTAATTATTAATAAACTATGAGTAGTGAAGTGAGTAGTATAAGTATCCAATGTCTAATAATTATGATGGATGGCATGCAACTATCCTCTAAGTTTCCATATTTTGAATTTTATTCAATTTATGGGTTCCATAATGACTACCATTTTGATTCTTTTATGACTACCTCATAATTTATGAAACTAATTTTATCTTAGTTCATCATGATAGTGATAAAGAACATATCGAATTGATAGAATTAAGACTTATGGCCTTGATAACATAATCTCTAATTAGGAATATTAAAAGTATTGTTAAGCTTCAATTAAAAAAGACCTAAAATCTTATCAAAATTCATAAACTTTAATTTTTTACTATTCTAGAACATATATACATAATAATAGGATTAATATTTATAAGAAATATCTTGTTTATTAGGGTGTCATTCCTAACTTAGCCAATATTATTTGGGCATTTTATAAGAGGATTCTATCTCAAACTCTCCTTACTATTATGGAGGAATCCTTCAATTTGATTTAATTTTGAATGTAAAATGTTAATTTTCCACCTTTCATTTGTTGATGATATTATTATCTTAACTAATGACACTAATTGTTCTCTTAAGAGTATTATCCACTTCTTGAAGCAATATAAGTTTATTTTGGCAACTCATTAGGTTATGAAGTCTATTTTTATTGCCCAGCCTAATTGTCCTAGAAGTAAAACTAAAATTATTAGGGACATTGCTTTTTTAGATGTTGCTTTTTTTTTAAAAAAAAAAGTTGTTTGTATTTTACATATGTATTCTTTTTTATGACATAAAAAGTCACTGGTTTAGAGCAAACAATTTTTATCTCTTAAAAATGATTGATTTGGATTAAATACATCTCCTCAACTATTCTTTCTTATCTCTCTCAAGAAGTAAATATATCAAAGAATGCCATTAATAAATTAGATATTTTATTACTAAATAAATTTTTGTGACATGCAAAAGATAATGCAACAAAATTATTTAAATCAACTACATCAAATGCATGTCCTTAAGCTTTGATAAAAATCTATACTTAATAAATTCATTTTGTGTAGATTTCATTTTTCTAAGTATCGACATTAAAAGCATTTGATTTTAGATTAAAAAATATTATTATTTCTCTTGTATGGAGTATACTTTGAATTGCTAAAAGAAAAACCTAAGGATTTCATCTATTTGAATTTAAGATAGAGTAATTAATATTTCATTTTGTTTTAATAGGTGTGTGGGTCCTTTCAAATTAATAGATATACATTTAATATATGACCCCCATCCATAAGGCATATCATTTCATTAATTTGGATGGTTAGAATAAATCTTTAATTTCAAATATTTTTTCCTAGATTGTCAATAGTATTATTTCTACATTCATTAATTTGGATGGTTAGAATAAATCTTTAATCATCATCAGGGCCATACATCAAAGCAAGGAAGAAACTAAGAAAATATGTCATCTTAATGCACAAGCTAAACAAAACATTACACATTTTTATAAAGCTAACATAAAAGAATAAAATGTCATTTGTGGTTGGGCACCACCTCAAAAACTCGAGAGCAAATTGGGTAGCTGAGCTCTACCCTTATACAACCTAGATTACAAATGAATTAATTTACAATTAAGCAAGGAAATTCATGTTATGGTGGTCTTCTTTCTTCTTTTCTTCCTTCTTCTTTTCTTCTTTTATTGTTTCTTTTTTTTTTTCCTTTTCTTCTTTGGTTCCTTCTTTAGGATGGTTGAAAGGTGGTTGCTCCAAAGGCTTCACATGGTACATAAGATGTAATCTTATGATCAATGCTCATCATAATCTCCCATAACATTCATTCCAAAATCCTAATTATAAGAAAATTATATGAAAAGGAAAAGTAAATCTAACTAATACCTGCAAAATAGAGATTAGCTAAACAAA
This sequence comes from Cymbidium sinense, assembly GCA_021442155.1. Lineage (NCBI taxonomy): Eukaryota > Viridiplantae > Streptophyta > Magnoliopsida > Asparagales > Orchidaceae > Cymbidium > Cymbidium sinense. The sequence continues at coordinate 15,352,189 of CM038224.1, read as the reverse complement.
CCATACAAATCCCAAGCATGTGTATTGAACTTAGCACCCCACACATGGGTTTCCAAGTCCACCTGGCCTATTGGATTATGCTTAGGGGTATAAGCACCTACACAAAGAAAAGTTATATTTTTTATATACCTTAAACATTGTTCCCTGTAAAAAATAATGATTTGACTAAATTATTCTATCATTCATTCTTTGTATATTCACCCTAACATCAAACTAAAACATACATCACAAAAAAAGCAAACATCAAACCATGCACCATCCTGACCTAAAGCTTGAAGTGGTGACTTAGCCTAATGTGTGTGCTTTAGAGGGTTTGTGCGGTATGCTTAGCTATGGTTTTAAGGTTTGGATTTTCGAAGTGTGATAATGTTCAACTTAAATGGGTAGTTTCATTTAAGTGTTTAGATAATTCGGGTTGATTTTATTTTATATTGTTGTTTGTTTTAAATGAATGCTACAATTAATTACTAAGTCTTAAAGAGATGGAAAAGAGAAGAGAACTTCTCTTTCCTTCCCTACTTTAATTAATTTCTAAAGTGGATTCATGTTTAGCTTTGTTTAGTGAATATTTTATTATGTTTTTTTATTAATATTAAGTTTAGATCAATTCTAAACAAACCTATTCCAAAAGAAAGGCATTTTATGATTAAGTAAAGTGAACTAAATTCACAAATCATACATCACTTCATTTCTTTCCCAACATGTATAATATGCATATGAATGAATCCTAAGCATATCTATACATACAAATGGAAATGTTTATCATACTTTATGATGAATTCTAAGTGAATTACTTAAGAAAATTTGAATACTTATGATGCATGCTTTTCATTAAGTAGAAAAGGAGTTTTTTATCCAATTTTCATATGCACACATGAATATATGAAAGGCATAAGTGAGTATGGCACCATTGTTAACCAGGGGTGTAAGGTATAAGACCTACTTAGGGCTACTTAAAGCCTCGCAATCCTGGGGTTGTCTAGACTAATATACCACTTTTCTTAAATACAAACAAATGTACCAAAGAAATAAATGGAAAAGAAAAAATGCAAAAGTTTGTACTAGTTGATTTATTTTTTCTATGTAATTTATATGTACAAGTGTAGATATCCTTCTTAAGTAAATGGCATAGGAATGAATAGCAAATAGAATTAGGCAAGTGTTTGGTTCTTTTCAAATGAACTAAACACTTTACCAAATCCTATTCAAAACTATACTAAAAGAGGGGAGAAGGAAAATTATCCTAAGCACATCCTTATATTTTACTCACATGCAAGCTTATAAATAAAATATAAGTAACACACTTTCAGTTTTGGTAATTGATTCATATATTTTTAAAAATAATTTGGATTTAATAGTGATAATAGCCACTCATATTCCTATTTTAGCCAAAACATGTAATTTGACATAAAAGAAAGATTTCACTTTCATTTTGATTTTTGAAAAGGATGAATGCATGAAATTCATATGACATACACATTTAGCATGTTGAGAAGGAACTAAAATGATGAAAGCATGTAAACACATTCACACTAATTAATTCCTAAAGACAATCTTATGAAATAAAAAAGCTACAAATAAATCAAATTATTTTTAAAGAAGATTTGATTTTTGTTTAGAGTTTGATTTAATTTAAGAAATGTGAGGTGAGTTTGATGTTTTGAACCCATTCCCACATATGTTGGTTATTTTAATTTAATTTTTAGGTGATTAGATGAGTTTTATATGTTACTTAGGTTAAGGTATGGATTAAGCATGTTAATTACCCCTTACCTATACCACCTTAGTATAGTTAATCAAATAATTATGAGCCAATGAGATGACATAAAACCACACAAAGAATTTAAATCAACAATGAACCTAGTAAGAAAAGGGCCTAATGCATTTAGCTCATGATTAATGATTAATTAAACAAAGGGATTTTAACATAAGTAATTTCATAACCCCTCACTCATGTGAGTTGAGTTTTGATTTCCTTAATGTACTTAAGCTCTTGAACACCTAAACATATACCCAAGATAGATTAATTGAGTTATAAAAAGTTTTAGAATTTTATGAAATTAATTAAGGGGGTAATTAGTGAATTAACCCTTAATAGATGGATTAAAAGAGTGGGGGGAATATCTTTAGGAAAGCATCCCAAAATTATTCCCTAAACCTCACATTCATTTAATCCAAAAGTTAACTGACTCAATCAGAGGGTTAGACCACTAATTATGCCCTTAATTAAGCCTAATTACATTAACGGAGTGATTAAGGAATGAACTAGCAATTCTCCTAATTAAACCACTAATAAATCCCAAGAAAATTAATGGTGGCAGGAGTCATCCCACTAATTAAGCATTAAAAGTTTAGGATTAATCAGTGGAGTAATTAAAGGGTAATTAGGAAAATAACATTCCCAATAAAATTTAAATTCAGAGAAAAGAAATATTTAAAATCAATTAAAATTAATTTTAAAATATTCTATGTACAATTATCTTTCATATGCAATTATTTCAAAATTTTCTAATTTTTTTACACTTTGATATGAATTTAGGAAGATTTGGTGATTAATTAAAAACTAAATAATCCCTAATTATATTATTAATCCTGTGGTTGCCACATGTGCCGCTGATGTGGTGTACGCTTTCCACATGGCACAACAGGATTGGCTCTTTAACCCATCACATCGTAGCACTGCGTGGCGGTGGTGCTACGCGCTCTCTCCTCATCGGACGGCTGAGATTAAAGCCACAAATCAGAGAAAAAATGCGGGAGGCTACGTGTTCTAATCTTAGCTGTTCATCCAAATTACACAGATGGATGGCCAGAGATTCATCCCTGCCACTCTCTGTGAGCAAGAAGATCCGTCTATGTTCTAGGCCATGATCCGAGCTTGATGAAGCTCAGATTGGGCTATAATTTAGCCTACACCTTCATCATGCATTGTAGATCTTAACTAACAGCTAAAATCCCATGGGATTAAACTTTCTTTCACAAATCTCCACACCATGGATAGATTAAGCTCAAAAAAATGGTTTACCTCACCGGAGGTGATCACCGGCGCTCAATTCCCTTGAAGAAGCTTTGTTTAGTTGAGATTAAGCTTTGCTAAAGTTTGGAGGCTTTGAAATTGAGTAGATGCTTCTATGAGTCAACTCCTCATTTCCTTGAGCTCGACCTTGATCGAATTGGATCCTCCCTTGCCTTTGGAGCTTGAGAAAGAGCTTGGGCAAGTTCAACTTGGTTCTCTGATGGAGCTTGAAGAAGGAATTGGGTTGATGTTGAGTGTTCAGTAAGTTGGCTTTTCAATAGAGCTCCCTTATTTTCAAGCTCTAAAAATCAAGAATGGAGATTTGCAAACCCTCTCTAGGAAGCTTGGGAAGACTCTCTAAGGCTTTCTCTAAGTTCCTATGCTTCAATCGACTGAGGGAGTGTGTAGATTGAATTGAATTAGGGAGAGTATATCTCCCCCTTGAAAGTTCAGACGGATGCAAGCCTCCTTGCCATTTTGATCTAATACACCTCATGCAATGAGTTGGTTTGGCAATTTTGAATTGCAGGTGGTTCTATTTTGGCCAGAGAAGGAGTGGGAGGGTGGCCATGTGCTTGAATTGAGTGGAAAAAGGATTTCCATGTGCCATTTCAATGGGAGTGGTCAGTTTTGCCATTGAGCTTAGTTGGGCTGACCCAAACCCATTGGGTTGAGTGCACCACACTCTCTAGTGTTCACTTGATCTACTGAAAGAGTGCTAACTGGTTATGAAGAGGATTTGACTAAATTTCAAATGGAATTGGCCAAAATTTACCCTATGGCTTAGGGGAAAATGCTTATTCGATCTTGATTTCAGTTTGGGTATGTTTGATAGGATGAGAAAGTAGGTTTGGCCAAGTTTCATTGAATTTGGAGTTGGTTTGATGTGATTTGGCTAATGTTGATTCATTTAGGTCAAAATGGGTCAACTTGGGTCAAGTTGACCAAATGGTCAAATTGGTTCAAACCAAAGGTTGGGTCAAGTTCATATGACCATTTGAAATGTTTTGGTGGCTTTGGTTTGATTCAATTTGGTTTAGGTTTGAATTTGGTTCATTTGATTTCATTTAGGTTAAATGGGTCAAGTTGACCAATTTGACCCATTTGACCTATTTATTAGGTCATGGGTAGGTTTAGGTTTGGTTGGTCATATGAAATGGATTTGCATCTTTGTTTCCGATCAATTTTGGTTAAGTTTGAATTTGGCTCAATATGACCCTTTAGGTCAAGTTGGGTTCTAGGTCAAATGGGCTAGGTTAGGTCTAGTTGGCCAATTGAGGCATTGGTCAGGCTCAACAATCATTTTGGGATAAACTTGATCCATTGGTTTCAATCAATTTGACTTAGATCAAGTTTTGACATGTTTTGACTTTTTAGGTCAAGTTGGATCAACTTGGGTCAAGTGGCCAATTGGGCTAGGTTAGGCTCAAATGTTAACTTGGTCAAGTTCAAACATTGATCATGAATGAAATTAGGTCATTGGTTTCAATCAACTTGGCCTATGGTGGATTTTGGCTGTGTTGGGTTTCATTTTGGCGAAGTGTTGACTTAGTCAACCCTTAGATTTGACTTGGTTTGACCCAATTTGAGTGATTGATCATCTCATGATGATTGTTGAATATTTAAACTTGGAATTGAATTTTTGATTTAGTTTCATTGATTTAAATTTATATTTCATTTATATATGTGAATATAAATTAGTTATGAGAAAATTTCATGAATTTGAATTGATTTAAAGATGATTTAGGTTAATCCCTTAAGAGGGGATTAAAGGACTTATGAAGGATTTTGAATTTGGAATTTGAATTTTGGATTTTTCTTGATTGATTTGAATTTATATTTCATTTATATATGTGAATATAAATGAGATTATAAAATGAGTTGTGAGAAAATTTTATGAATTTGAATTGATTTAAAGATGATTTGGCTAAGTTCAGAGATTAATGGACTTAAGAAGAATTTTGAATTTGGAAATTGAATTTTGGATTTAGTTTGATTGATTTGAATTTATATTTGGTTTAGATATGTAAATATAAATGAGAATATAAATGATGAAAAAAATTTTATGAGTTTGAGTTGATTTTAAGATGATTTAGCTAAGTCAAGAGAATTAAGGATTTAGAAATATTGAATTCAAAATTTCAACTTGGAATTTGATTTGATTGATTTGAATTTATATTTCATTTATATATGTGAATATAAATGAGAATATAAAATGAGATGTGAGAAAATTTTATGAAATTGAATTGATTTAAAGATGATTTAGGCTAAGTCCTTAAGAGGGGATTAAAGAACTTAAGAAGGATTTTGAATTTGGAATTTGAATTTTGGATTTAGTTTGATTGATTTGAATTTATATTTCCTATATATATATAAATATAAATGAGAATATAAAATGAGTTATGAGAAAATTTTATGAGTTTGAGTTGATTTGAAGATGATTTAGGCTAAGTCCTTAAGAGGGAATTAAGGAATTATGAAATATTTGGAATTCAGAATTTCAACTTGGAATTTGCTTTGATTGATTTGAATTTATATTTCATTTATATATGTGAATATAAATGAGAATATAAAATGAGTTGTGAGAAAATTTTATGAATTTGAATTGATTTAAAGATGATTTAGGCTAAGTCCTTAAGAGGGATTAAAGGACTTAAGAAGGATTTTGAATTTGGAATTTGAATTTTGGATTTAGTTTGATTGATTTGAATTTATATTTCATTTACATATGTGAATTTAATGAGAATATAAATGGGTTATGGGAAAAATTCATTAATTTGAATTGATTTGAAGATGATTTAGGTTAAGTCCATGAAGGGAAATCAAAGGACTTAGGCAAGATTTGGAATTTGGAATTTGAATCTTGGAGTTTAATCATGGATTTCAATCAATGGTTCCAATCATGTGGCATTGATTTGAGCATAGAGAAAATTAATTAGGCTGGAATTAATTTAGGTTTGATGTTGATTTGATTTGGTGTTTGACTTGAAGGAAGGAATGTGGTTCAAGCTATAGGGTAGGAAAATTTTCCTAACACCCTTAAGGCATGATCTATTCCTATGGCTAACTCTTCTAAATATCTACGGTTAGGTTGAGTGTCAACCTAATCACTAGATGTGTCTTAAGACTAAGGATCTCTTAAAATCTAAGAGATGTCCTATGTCTAAGATGGAGGGGTTGAGAGATCATCCTAAAAATGAGATCAACAAGGGGCGCCCAATAGGTGTAGTGCGACTGACGAGGAACACTACACATATTGGTGTTGACCGAAATGATCAATAACACTGAACGATCACAAGCACTAACAGATACAATGTAATCCTAACCCAAGGTATAGAAGGAATCCAGAGCTTAGTACAATGTGGCTCTACTTGTGTCAAGGACATAAGAGAGGGAAGGAGGGATCCATTAGGGATAGAGTATGCGAAACTTCCACTAGGGAAGCAGGTTCAAGTCATCCACAAGGGGTTGAGAGGTTTGATTTGATTTGAGTCTCGCTGGGGAGAATTTTGATTTGTTTAATTAAGTCCCACTAGGGAAGAAGGATGAATTTGTTTCAATTTTAGATTTGGATTTTTGAGATGGACCCTATTGGTTTGTGATGGATGCACTGAGTAGGAGCCATGGAGGCCTAAACCTAATTCAAATTTACCAATCCAAAGAGATAGTCTACTAAACACATAGTAGGACTAGCCAACCCAAGGGATGCCTTTTGGTATGCAACAACTATACTAGGAAAAAAGCGTAGTAGATTTACATCCTCCAAAGTAGGGACCAGTTGATAGGGTAATCTAATGGCAAGGCAGCTGATTGAACCCAACCTAGGGTTGACTAATGAGTGAATGCCTCTCGGGGACTTATATCAACTCAAAGATAGTCAAGATTAATTTCATTTTTAGATTTGTTTTGATGGATTCCATTGGTTTGCATGATTATACTGAGAAGGAGCCTATATCAGCCTGGACCTATCTCAAATTTACTGAACCAATGGGAATAGCTTCCCGCCGATGGGAGAACTATCCGACCAAAGGAGTTCCTTTCAATTTGCAATGATCAATTGAAGAGAAGAAATCTCAGGGACTCACATCTTCCACTACAAAAGACCACGAGGGTGATCAGTTGCTTTGGGCAACCAATCAAACCTGACCTAAGGCTATCCGCAGGTTTGTGACAATCATACTAGAAAGAATGCGTCATAGTCATATATCTTCTAAAGCGAAATGACTATTGGGGTAACCAGCTTTTAACAAAATAGATTGAACCTGACCTACGGGCGACTTCAGAGTGAGTATTGACCCAGGGATTTATCTCAACTCAATGCACCCTATATAGGGAGTTACGACACTACCCTAAAGATAGGATGCCTACTTGGGAAAAGGGGTCCTTTGGTGGCTTGAATTCCTAATCTTCAAGCGAATAAATTTTGTTTACTTTGTTTTATTTGTTTATCATGGACCCTATTAGTTTGTGAGTGATCAAACTGAGAAGGAGCTTATATCTACATAGAGCTATCTTAGATTTATTGAACTAAGGGAGAATCTGCACATCCGCTGAATAAATTCTCCAACCATAGTGGTGGCTACTAAGAAAGGAGCACTGTCCAATCCAAGAGTAACCCGGGTAGTGTCTAAATGGGGTTGAAAAGGACATGATCCAAATTGAATTCCTACACAGAGAGGGCTTGCTAAGGGCTTAATCTAAAATCCTGGAGAAGATGACATGGGTAGTCATATAGCAAATAGGCAATCGGTGGCCAACTCAAGGAGAAAGCGCGGGGACTCACATCTATCAAGAGTGGTGTATCCACCGGGTGAGTTGCTGCCAGCATAGCGAACATCAACCAACCTAAGGTGCCCATCAATTTGCAATAATTAGCTTAGGAAGAAAGCTCAGGGACTCACATCCTCCTATAGTAGAACTGATTGTTGGGATAGTCTGTCTTCGGCTCGACAGGTGCTATCCGACCTAGGGTGACTACTGAGTGAATGCTACTAGGGGACTTATATTAACTCAAATGTAGTCAAGAGGAAAGGAGCCTCTTGGGGACTTATCTTAAATCTCAAATATACTCGACCTAGTTAGATCATTATGATTAGTTCAAGAAGAAAGCACAATGACTCACATATTCTTAAATAAAATCAACATGAGGTAGCTTACTGGTTGGCCAGTGAAGTCTACCATACTAACATGACCGTCATTGGTTTGAAATGGTCAAGTTAGGAAAAAAGCACGGGGACTCACATCCTCCAAATAAGTGACCATTGGGGTGACATACTAGCGAGGTAGCATGTAGACCCAACCTAGAGCAGCTAATGAATGAGCGCCACAGGGGGCTTGCTCCCACATCAAAATAGCTCGAGACAAAAGATTTTTATTTATTTTTGTGCATGTATTAAAATGGGAATAGGATGTCGCTGGGGGAATCTTACACTTACCTTAAACACGCTTGGGGATTTTGAAGGAACAGTGCCACGGATGGCAACCGAGAATTCCTACTAAGGAAGGATGCTACTTCAGTTCTCTTACACCTAACTTAGTTGTGCTAATTAAAATAGGATGCCTCTTGGGTTCTCTCACACCTTTCATGATAGCATCAGAAGATTGTGTTTGTGTTGTGAAAGAGGGATAGGATGCCACTGGGGGACTTATATCAACTACCCTGAACACGCCATGGCAGATTCACAAGACAAGCAAACAATGCTTTGAAAGAAGAGAAGATTTTGATGAAATGGAATTAGATTTTTGTTGATTGATAGAATTATTTTCAAACATTATTTTTATGGGTAATATTTCTTCAAATAGAGCCCATTAACTAGAAGCATCGAGTGTTCCCCTTTACAATCAATGAGCTGATAAGATCCTCATTGGTAGGCCTTCTCTATGACATGGGGGCCTTCCTAAGTGGGTTTAAACTTGCCTCCCATCTTTTGTCAGGTAACAATTGGCCTCCTTAGGACTAACAAAAGTTCTCTTACTTGAAAAGACCTAGGACGGACCAGCTTATTGTGAGCTTGAATCATTTTGGCCTTGTACAACTTGAGGTTCTAGCACACCCGTAGGCGACCCTCCAAACCTTCGAGCTTTTCTAACCGTAACTTTGCATTATACTCTATAGTTATCTTGCTACCCAATGTTATCCTTAGTGATGAGAGTTGAACTTTTAAAAGTAGAATGGCTTTGGACCTATACACTAAGAAAAATGGGGTAGATTGAGTTAGAGTTCGGTATGTTGTGCAGTAGGTCCACAAGGCTTCAACCAACTGCTCGTTCCATTGCCATTCATTATCATTAAGAGTCTTCTTTAATATTTGGATGAGATTTTTGTTGAATGCTTTTGGTAATCCATTTGCTCTAGGGTAGTAGATGGTGGAGTATCTGCAATCTATAACGTGTCTTCTGGCGAAGCTATTGATCTTAGTGCTTTTGAATGCAGTATCATTATCGGATATAATTCATCAAGGCACCCAAAAACTATATAGAACATGGTTCTTGAAAAACTGAAGCACATGGTAAGCTGTGACCTCTCTGAGTGGGATTGCCTCCGCCCACTTGGAAAAGTAGTTGGTGGTAGCTAAGATGAATCGATGACCCTTCAAAAAAGGAGGATCAATAAGACCCACAATATTGGTACCCCAACACTCGAATGTCCATGAGGCCAATGTAGGGTAGTTGGTGGAGGACCACACTATGCACTTGACACTGATGGCATCTCCTAGCTACATCCATGCAGTTTGTAATCATCGAAGACTAGTAGTATCTCAGTCTCTTGATCTTCATCTTCATCTTTGGACCTGATTGATGTGCTTTGCATAGACCTAAATATACCTCAGTTACAATTCCATGGGCCTCGTGTTTGTCTAAATAACATAACCACATCTGGTCAAAGGATTGGCAGTACATGGTGCCATTAATGAGAGCATATGACAGAGCTCTCTATTTCACCTGATGGGCTTGTGACTTTTCTTGAGGTAGTTAGCCAATGTTTAAATAGTCTATAAACAATTGCCTCCAATCCAACTCCTTGTCCTTATAGGCAACGACAACCTCCCCTTCAAGGGAAAGTCTCTCGATGAGTTCAGCAGCAATAAGGGATATGACTTATCTATTTTTGACCCTTATTGGAATGGACTTATCTTCTAGACATGCCAATTCTTTGGCAAGTTTGGCCAATGCATCTGCTACTATGTTCTTTGCTCGAGAAATCTTGTAGATGGTGACTTTGGGGATTTGGGCAAACAGCTTCATGGTATACTAGTGGTAATAATAAAGCTTGGGTTTGAGAACCTTATTAGACCCGACAATCTGGCTGATGTCCAACTGAGAATTCTCAAAGATGTTAATGCTATTGACACTAATTGTGATGGCTAACTCTAGACTAGTAATCAAAGCCTCGTACTTGGCTTCATTGTTAGTCCAAGGGTTGGAAAGATAGTATGAGAATCTCATCACATCATGACCCTACCTTTCCTAGAAGAGTAGATCGTGGTGCTTCCCTTTTATGAAAAGAAGCTGCACCATCAAAATACATCTCCCATCAACGGTTGTCAATGTCCCCTAAGTTCATGATTTATTCATCAGGGAGATTGTCACTAAGCGGGGAGTCAGCAGGGAGTGTATGTGTTACTAAGAAATTCGCTAGTGCTTGTCCTTTTATCACATGGAGGGGTATGAATGTGAGATCAAACTACGAGAGAATCATGGACCATAACGCCAAATATCTGGATAGCATTGGCCGTGTCATGAGATACTATAGTGGATTGGTTCTAGAGATCAAGTTCACCTTATGAGAAAGCATGAAGTGTTTCAGCTTTTGAGAGGCAAAGATCAAAGCTAAGCAATATTTCTCCATAGGTGGATAGTTTACTTCAGTAGGAATCAGATGATGGCTGATGTAGTATAGAGTGTTCTCCTTCCCTTCATCATTAGCTTGGGCCAATAGAGCACCGAGAGAGTCATCCAATGCAGCAGTGTAGAGAATGAGTGGCTTACCCGGGATAGGGACTGCTAGAACTGGCAGCTTCACCAAATACTACTTAATGTCTTCAAAGGCATGCTGACACTTGGCATATTTTTTAACAAGTGCTGAGAATGGTATGCATCTCCCTGATAGGTTGGAAATAAAGCATCTTAGATATGCCAGGCGTCTTTGGAAGGATCTGAGTTGAGTTAAACTCTTTCGAGGTGGCATTTCTAAGATAGCTTTAATATTTTCTGGATCTATTTCTATTTCCCGATGTTGGACAACAAACTCAAGGAATTTCCCCAAAGCTACTCTGAATGCAAACTTTAAGGGATTCATTTTGAGGTTATATTGTCTTAACCATTCAGAAACTACTCTCAAGTCAAAGAGATGGTCTTCCTTTTCTCTGCTCTTAACTACTATATCATCAACATAGCAATCAACCTGATGATGGATGAGTTCATTGAAGATTTGAGTCATGGCCCTTTGGTATATAGCACTAATATTTTTTTAGGCCGAAGGGCATGACCCTATAATAGAAGATTCTAATTGGGGTTTGAAAAGCAGTGTTTCTTTCATCTTCAGGAGATATCTTGATTTAGTTATAGCTAGAAGATATCTCCTGAAGATGAAAGAAAGAAACATGTATGAGATGAGGTGATATCCACCATTAATTCTGGTATAGGAAGAGGAAACTCATCCTTAGGACATGCCTTATTTAAGTCCCTAAAATTGATGTATATGTGAATTTGGCTATTCTTCTTCTTAATTGGGACAACACTAGCTAACCAGATAGGATATTTTTCTTCCTGATAAAACTAGCATCGATCAGTTTTTTGATTTCAAAAATTACATGCTGTTTGATTTCTAATCGCATACGTCTAGGAGCTTGGTTGATAGGGTTAGCTAGATCTATTGCTAGGGATGCTAGGAGATAATGCACCTCTTCATAACTCCATGCAAAGTAATCTTTAAACTCAGTCAATAGCCTAACTAAGTCATTGGTTCCTTCCTTATTCAACAATGAACTGATGAACATCAGGCGTGGATTTTCTTCTATCCCGAGGTTGATTTCTTTAAGCTTGTTAATTATTGAATGGATCTCCTCTTCAAATTCTAGAGGTGCATCCTTGATTTAGAGATCATCTGGATCATCTGAGATTTCTAAATACACATTCTCATAAGAATTGGTGTTGTGTGAAAAGAACCCATCAAACTCCAAATGATTGGTAATAACTAAGCAGTAATCATTATCATCGACTGGACCCACTGTATAGAATCCTAATCCTGCTCTTGAATGTGTTTCCCTGCCTGTATTGTTTCATAACTTTTCAAAGTACTCTAACCTATGCCTGGACCATGTATGAAGAACTAAACCTTTATGTATAAGATTATGAACACAAGGTGAGTAAAAGTCAAATGGTAATTCCATTAATTCTTTAAAAGTATCCTCCTCAAGTTCTACATCAACTTCAGGACTTGAGGATGATGATCCCAAAAAGAATCTCTTCGACTTCATATAACTGGAAGACTTAGGGGCTTCCTTAACTACTAAACCTTCAACTTTTTATGGTGAAAGTGCGGTTAGAGCTAAGGTTCCCAGCTGCTGCCTAATAGTCTCACATAAACTTGATTCAAATACTTTGCTTTGTCAAGAGGCCCACTCTTTACCATTGTTTGGATCAAAATTCACCTGAATTGAAATCCACTGAGAGGGGTTGGATGGTATACTAATCACATTAGGCTCATCCTCTAAGCTGGATTCCAAGTCTATGTGAATAGTAAGGGTACTCCTATGAATTGAAACATGACCTCTATTATCTAACGGCCAACCAAGGGGTCTACCACCTCTGGAACTACCTCTATTTTTGCCTCTGCCTCAGCCTGGTGGAGGTCGAATCATCCTACCCACATGTCCATATGATGGAATGGACTGTGGGTGGAAGGTGATATGCAGATATATTTCTTCTTCAATTCCCCTTTCTTGTTCACTTGGATTTTCATTTTCCATTTTTTTTTCTTTTGCTTTTTCTTCATTTTCTTTTTCTTTTGAATTTGAGTTTTGTCCAAGTTCATGAGAAAGGGTGTTTTGAGGAAGATAGCAGGTTGCATCCTCATAAATCTCAACCTCTCTAACTGAAAATGGCTTTTCATCTCCATTGATATGGTATTCAATCCCATCCTTTTTGAACTTGATGCATTGATGGAGGGAGGATGAAATTATCTTAATCTAATGTATCCAAAGCCTACCAAGCAAAGAAGTGAACTAAGTATTTGAATCAATGATGTAAAATTTGGCTTCATTCTTTCAGTCACCTATCTCCAGAGGTAGTATTATAGAACTTAAAAGCCCACTCACCTTGTTCATTGAATCCTCTCAACATCATCCGATCTCCTCAGAGTGTAGAGATGTTGATCCTCAAATAGGTAAGGGTCTTTAGACTCATAATGTTCACCGATGCACCTGGATTGATGAGAACTCTAGCAAGTCTAAATCTACCCATGTCAATTGTGATGTAGAGTGGACAGTTGTGCTCCAAGTCCCCCAAAAATAGGTCTTCATCTATGAAGGTGATCCCCTAAGCTTCTTTTGTGTAATGTGCCTCCTTACCTATAATGGTCAGCTGAGCTAAGCATAGCTCAAGATGAAGTAGAGCCTTGTTTAATGATTCCCTCATCTCTTTGGATAAGACAAGGGCATCATATATGCTTAGCTTAGATGACAACTCTTAGATGAGAGAGGACATTGTAGTCTACCTTGGGCTGATCCTCTATAAGCATATCCAAGGGTGGAGCATCCTATGGAGGGACTTCTCATTCCTCTGTACCAATGACTTGTTTCCCTCTATCTTGAGGTGCTACCCTGGGGGGTAGAACCTTGCCATTACGGAGGTTGACTTTGGTGATCTCTTGTGGTAGAGTAATGGAAGGTTCTACTTGCACATCAGGCTCACCTACAGCTTCTCCTATGGGACCCTCGGAATTGGATGATTCCAAGTTTATCCCAAGAGGTGAACTCATAGCATTCAGAGTAGGAAAGTCCAACTCTGAATCAAAAAGGGGAAGATCAGAATTGCTATAGTTATTTTGACTTGAAGAGTTATCATTAAGAATAGAAGTAGATAACACATCAGAAGTGACATAGATGTAATTCAAGCTAGCTTTACTCTTCAAATTCTTGGATTTGATAGGAGGTACAAAGTAGAAATAAAATAAATCAAATGGGGTAAGGGATTTGATGCCCTTATTCACCAATACAAGAGTTTTATTAGTAGAAGAAGAAGAACTAGTTGAAGTAGAGGAAGTCACCAATGTAAATGGTAGACTGGAGATGGATGGACGGGTGTTATCTGCTATCGGGCTATGCCGGGCCACATGCCAAGCTCCCTTTTCTTGAGTTGGCACTAGCAACTTGCAAACCATCCTTGATGTTGGAGGTTTGAGCTAACTCAAGCACCTGCAAGGAAAGTTTCTTGATCTTCTGGACAATCTTTTAGAGGTTTTAGATAAGGAGATATCCCAACCTTCTTTAGTTTTAGAAGGATCATAAGTATCCCCAAGGATTACCCTAATGGAACTTGATGGTTGTTCCACGAAGTATTCCTTCAGAATAACTATAGCACCAGTCTTGAAGCTATGTTCAAGCCAGTCCTTAAATGTGAAGAAATCCTCCAAAACATGACCTAGCATGCAGTGGTCAGGGAAAAAGTTAGGATCATGGCTTTTACCCACTTCCTCTGGTCTCCTAGGCTTGAGTAGCTGAAAATCAGGCTTATTTAAGAGATTCTTAAAGATCTTGTTGATTACCTCCCTCTTTAATGAATAAGGTTTGTTAAGTTTATCGAAAAAAGTATGTGGACCATAACTACCTGGTAGTGGGTATGTGTGCAACTGCTACTGATGATATGGTTGAGGAGGCCGTGGTGCTGGCCATGGAGGCTACTATGGAGGTCGGTAGGGCTGCCTCAGTGGTGGTAGAGGAGGTGGAAGTGAAGGCTGCTGAGGTTGTGGTCTCTCAAACTGATCTTTAGCTGGTTTCTTCCTCTTATGTACCACTATCACTATTCCTGGCTTCTTCTCATAGACCTTCTGTGGCATTGCTTTGGGCAACTAGTCTTGAAAAAGGTAACTATTTGGCCTCTTCTTGTAGACTAGCCATCTTGTTGATTAGCTTCTCAAAAATTTTGATGGTGAAGCCCTTAAGCATGAAGGTGACCGTGCTATGTATATTCTTTAGAAGAATCTCAATGGCATACTGTTCAGACAGTTGTGACTCACATTTCATACTCAGGTTACACCATCTGAGAATATAGTAAACAAGGGACTCACCTGGGTGTTATTGTGCAACAATGAGAATGCTAACAGTAACCCTTTGCTGAGCTCCAACAAACCTCTTGATAAAAAGTTACTCCAACTCAATAAATGTCTTTACTGAACCATTAGGAAGTTCAACAAATTATTCAAAAGCTATATGTGCTAGGCTACTGAAGAAGAGGCAGAATAACAAAGTGTTGCTACCACTGGTGTTGTAATAATTGGCCCTAAAGTGTGTAATATGCTGCCTCAGGTTTCCATTGCCATCAAAACTCTTGAAGGAAGGTGGCACGAAACCCTTGGGATATTGGATTACATCAAATTCCTCTAGATAAGGTCTACCCTGCAGAACTAATGATCCTCTACGGGCTTGAGCTAATGCTTCATCCACCTGCTGCTCAACCATAGACTTGATATCATTTTCCTGTACAGAGGTATTTTCCACTACCTTCATATACATGCTAGTGCTACCTTGCTCGATGAGAGGTAAGGTCTTGGCTGGGTCTAAGACATGCACTAACTCTGGCTGACTAGTGTCAGCTATAGTAGGGTGAACTATTTTTGAAGTACTGAGACTGTTACTAACAAGTCCTCAAGCTGCCTCGCCATCCTATCTATTTGTTCATCTTTCTACTTTAACTGATATCAGAGGTGTTGGGCTGATTGGGCTGTGTCTTCCTACTCAACCTCATCACCTTCCATAGCCTGCTACTCTTTGAGGATGGATCCCCTAGTATCTACCATGCAAACCCTGACTAAGTCTCCCAACAAATCATCTTTGTTGGGATTAAAGTTGATATTCTCCTCATTAGACCAATCGGAGCCTAGGATCTCCTTCTTTTCCATGAAATAGTGAGCTACTATGTCATCTAAAGACTGATCTATCAGAACTGGTACAAATCTTTCGGCTGACCGGTGATGGGATCCACATCGTGAACTGTGAGGCATCAGATCTCCCTTACTACTGGAGAATCAATCCTAGGAGAACTATACTCACTAGAAGAAATGCACTCCTGGTTGCCACTCACTCTAAAATGGGTGACACTCCTAAGAGGCTCTACTATCATGGGTGCAATTGGGCTATCATCTCCTCCCTCTGTAATTACTACAACCATCTCTATGTCCTATTGAACTGGTGGTGTTGGTGAAGGGACGACCACTATGCTTCAGGGTCGTCATTCCTTCTGTACCACAACTAGGGTAGAAGGTTGAGCAGGAGAGCTCGGCCTCACCATAGTAGGCGGTGTAGATGGAATGGGATCCTTTGGTCGTAGTCAGATCACCAACGGGGTTGTCTTCTCCTTGGATGTGGCCTCATGGCCTTCATGGAACTAGAGATGCTGCAACATGAATAAGTGATAGTGGATGGGGGGTAGAACGGTGTGGTGGAGACACCACTGACTCTCTCGGGATAGGAACCCCCTTCCTATGATGGGATGTCCCTAAGCGTAATATTATGGACGCACTGCGTGATCGGAAAATCAATGAGTGTAGAGGCCGCTGACTGTTGAACAATCCTCCACCACTCTCGGTTAGTGATCTGAACAGAAGTGCATGCCTCTCTAGCCATCTCCTATCGTAGATGTTTCCCCACGCTACGGGGGATGACAGATCTCAAGTCAAATTGAGCTCTAGACTCAGAACGTTCGTAAGCTTTGCCAACCTAGTGTAGAACTGATCGGAGGCCGGCATATGACCTCTTACTCTAGCTAACTAGGGGTTGATACTAAACTGCTGGCAGAGGTGAAGTGTGGATCCTCCTAGCATCCTCTTTATTAGACCTAGAGAAAGGATGAAATGGGTTCATTGTAACCAGCAGAGAAATCAGAGTGGGCACCTCCTCCACAACTGACCGTGTAATGTCTTTCATCTCACTAGCGATACGTGTAAGATACCGGTTAATCATGTGATTTTTATTCCTCTTCTCAGTCCTGATAGGGTGAGTGGAGTAAGAACTAGACCCAACCTCAAAAGCTAAGGAGACAATCTATGAGATCAGAGGAGCCTTACCCTTAGAGGGTGTTAATGAGTGGGTGCTAGCCCTTACTAGGGCAGCACGGGAAACCACAAGATGTATGGAGACTGGTGATGATGCTTGAACCTTCACTAGCATTGGTGTAGAAATTGTCACTGCTTTCCTCTTAGAGGAGATATCTGTCCGATGGTAAATCAATGAATGATCGCCTACCCACACGTGGTCCTACTAGCTTGTTGGGGAGTGCCCTCATAGGTGATCCTCACCCCCTCAAAACCTCTATTGAAATGGATGAGATGGGTGTAATTTGCTTGGGGCAGATTGGCCTGAACCAAGGCCAAGTCCATGCCGAAGGGGAAAGTAAACACAAACTTATGTGAAGCTGCCATTATAGTCAACTGAAAATTGAAAAAATTGAACTGTAGCTGTAACTCAGACTGATGCTGAGAATCTAGAATGTTGGAAACAAACTTGGATCAGATTTTTATTTTGTTGACTTATAAATTTGAATTTAAAATTTGAACCCACATCCAACATCTTGGAAGCGTTAAGTAGGGTTCAAATGAATTTAGAGATTTGATTAGAAAGAGGAATTTTTGAATATGAATTCAATTTCAACAAATTTGGGTATGTTAAAAATGGGTTCAAATATTTTTAGAAAGATGCTTCCATAGGTTCATGTTTGAAATTAGATTTTGATTTGAGGACCCTTTCCTTTAACAAATTTGAGCAAGTTAAAGTAAGGGGTAATAGTTCAAATATCAAATCACAGACCATCTACATCTATGGTGTTTGAAGACCACATTGCTTTTTTTTCCTTGCACTTTGGTAGAAGGTCAAGGAGAGCTTGGCTACAAATAGTCTTATAGAAGGGTGATCGTTTGGCCATTGATCACCAACGGTGTTTTTGACATGGCCTTCATGGCCTATGATGGAATAGGAGATCTTTGTAACAAACTAGCAATGGAGATAGAGCGGTGGGGTGGAAATGTAATGACTCTGTGTGATTTGGTGGCTAGAACTAGTGAGAAGGATCTTTGGTATGGTGTGAGGGTAGCTAAGAGATCAATCAAAGTAGATCTTTGTGAATGATTGCTAAATCTCTCTCTTAGAAATATGTGTTGTATGGGCCTCACATGCCCTCTCCTGGTGAATCTGCTTTCCCATTATACGTGAGATAATATATCAATGATCAAACTGAGTGTCGAACTTTGAGCATCCATATGTCCTTTGATGATGTGATACAAACTACTACTAGAAAATTGCTAGCTAAAATGCACCAGGAGGTGATGAATTCCTCGACATCCTCTGTGAAGGATGGAACTAGTTTTCTAGTGGTGAAGTAATGAGAACTCATCCATTTTTCTCATGATCATGTGGTATCGCTGATCATGCGGTTCTTATTTCTACATTGTGTACAGATAGGATGGAAGGAGTGCGAGCTGGACCCATCTTCAAATGTAGGGAGGCAAGCCCTGAGACCAAGGTAGCCTTACTCTTTGAGGGTACAAATGGTAGGGTACTAGCCCTCATTGGGGCAATATGAGCAACTTTGCGGTGAACTACAATGAGCTAAATGTTGCTTTAAGAAAGCATATGTGATAGCTTTTCTCTTGATGAGGTATCAAATTAGAGGGTAAGTCAATGATGAGTTCAATGGTCTCTTGAATGTAGTGAGGGGAGTGCCCTCACAATTAATCTTGGCTCCCTTGAATCCCCAACCAAAGTGAGTCAGATGGGTATGGTCCAGATGGGGGAAGTTAGCTTGATCCAAAGACAAATTCATACCATGGGAGAAGGTAAAAACAAACTTCTGAGAATCGGTCATTTCAACAACTATAAGAGACTAAAACTAAAATTTTATTTGAAAGATGCAATGAGAAATGAGTTGGTATCATTTTATCTTTATAGATTCTTTAATTTTATTTGAAAATTTGAACCCACATCCAACAACTTGAAAGTGTTAAGTGGGGTTCAAATAGATATGAGAAGATTGATTGAAAGAGGAATTTTGAATATGAATCCAGCTTCAACAAGTTTAGGCATATTAAAATATATATTCAACATTTTTTGATAAGGATGCTTCCATAGGTTCATATTTGTTTGAATTTTGAATTTTTAATTTGGAGGACCCTTTCCTTTGATAAATTTGGGTATGTTAAAGTAAGGGTCAAGTTGATTTTGTTTTGTTTGATTATTTTGGAATTTTACTTAGCAAATTTGGGTATGATAAGTGAAGTGTTTGAGAAACTGATTATTTCTTTTTGTAAATTTTAGTTTTGATTTTGGAAAATTTGGAATTCTAATTTAAAAAATTTAGGTATGCTAAGTGAAGAATCCAAGTGTGTTTTGTTTAATTTTTGAAAATAGGATCCTTAGCAAATTTAGGTATGCTAAGGAAATCCCAAGTGTTTTATTTTTGATGTTTTGATTTTCAAAAAGGTAGGATCTTTAGCAAATTTAGGTATGCTAAGGAAATCTTACGTGTTTCATTTTTATTTTGATTTGATTGAAAGTGGAGACTTTACTTTAGCAAATTTGGTATGCTAAAGATGAAGTCCCACTTAGTTTTGTGAAATGGAAATTTTTCTTAGCAAGTTTAGGTATGCTAGATGAAATTCCAATGGATGTGTTCAAAATTTTTGATTTGTTTTAGTTTTGAAAATGGAAACTCTCCCTAGAAAATTTAGTATGCTAATGAAAGAAGTTCCAAAGGGTGCTTGAAAATTTTTGTTTTTACTTTGGAAACTTCACTTAGTAAATTTGAGTATGCTAGGTAACATTCTAAAATATGTTTCAAAAATATTTGAATTTGGATTTGGAAACTTCACTTACCAAATTTGTGTATGCTAAATGAAGTTTCAAATATATGTTTTGAAAATTTTTGGTTTTGGATTTGGAAATTCACTTAACAAATTTGGGTATGTTAAGTGGAGTTTCTAATATGTTTAGAAAATTTTTGGATTTTGAATTTGGAGACTTAACTTAACAAATTTGGGTATGTTAAATGAAGTTCCAAAATATGTTAGAAAATTTTGATTTTGGAATTTGGAGACTTCACTTAACAAATTTGGATATGTTAAATGAAGTTCCAAATGTGTTTAGAAAAATTTTGGATTTTGAATTTGGAGACTTCACTTAACAAATTTGGGTATGTTAAATGAAGTTCCAAATGTGTTTGAAAATTTTAATTTTGGAATTTGGAGACTTCACTTAACAAATTTTTGGGTATGTTAAATGATGTTCCAAATGTGTTTAGAATTTCGAAAGTATGAGTGTTTAAGTTTTAATTTTTGAAAGAGAGGACTTCCATTCAACACATTTGGGTATGTAGAATGGAAATCAATCTTATTTTTGAAATGTGAAAATTTTATTTTGTGTGTATTTGTTGCTTTTTTGAAGAGAGGAATTCAACTTGAAACATATGTAGATTTATTTAGTGGGATTTCTAAATGATATTATTTTTATTTGGAAATGAAATCTTCATTTAATAAATTTGAGTATATTAAATGAAGGTGTTCATGTGTATTTTCGAAAAGTTTGATTTTGTTAACAAATGAAACTTCTATTAAATAAGTCTGAGTGTATTGAATAGAAAGATTCATGTGTGTTGTTTGAAAACTTTATGATTTTGATTTTCATTTTTGGAATGATGGTTGTTCATTTTATTTTGAAAATGAAATCTTCATCCAAGTGATTTGAAAGATGTTCATTTTTATTGGATGGAGTTTATGTACTAAAATTGAAATATTTTTATCAAAGTTCTTATGAAAATTTATTTTATTTTATTATTTTAGAATGAAATTTCTTTATCATAAAAATGATAAGGAGGAAGTCTTTAAGATGTTTCTTTCTGATTTAGATCTTTTTATTTTTACCCATTGGAGGACCCAACGGGGGTTTTAAGACCAACAAGGAATGTGGTCCTAAAACCTAAAGATGTTGGCTAACTCAACTTAAGAACAAAATGAGCTAAGTGCCAACGGAAAGAAGGATAGTCTTGGAATCATACAAAAGTACAAACCCACTATCGATACTCAAAGAGAACGATCATTTACCAAAGATGGAGAAAGGAACCATCCCCAGTAAAGTCGCCAAACAAATCTATGGTGAAAAGTTTCTATAGGATGGGGAGTCACCTTCAAATCTATGGCGAGAAATGAAAGAGGAAAGCATATAGAAATTCATCTTTTTAGGATGCCACGTAGATCCGCAGATGTTCTTATTCAGGTGATCGAGTATGTCATCAAAAAATTGTGTACTATCTCAAAAGACAGAAGTCACTACCCTTTAATGGACTTAATTACCTCAATAAAGACTACTAAGGATGATGGGTCTGCATATGTACCAGAGATTCTTCCCCTGCCTTATATGGAAAAGTAAAGCAGGGTTTATTTAAAATTGGGTTCATTAAGTTTACTAGGCAAGCCCCAAGTTAATTACATCCTAAGGAATGGAGATTCTTAGAAAACTCGATTAAGGTAAATGATCATTATCTTAAAGATTTCAATAAAATGGACTATCAATCGATTGGTTTATTTTGAAGATCAAATGAGATTGATCAAAGAGGGGGGAGTTATTATCAAAGCCAAAATAAAAAGATTCAAAATTCACATAACACATATTACTTCATTTCTTTCCCAACATATATAACATGCATATGGATGGACCCTAAGCATATCTATACATACAAATGAGAATATTTAATGTACTTTATGATGCATGATAAGTAATCCATTTAAGAAAATTTGGAAGTTGAATATGCTTGGTTTTTCTTATGTAGAAAGGGGTTTCTTTATCCAAATTTTCACATACACACATGAAAGTAAGAAAAGCATAAGTGAGTACAGTTAACGAGGTGTAAGGTACAAGACCTACTTAGGGCTACTTAAAGCCTCATAACCTCGGGGTTGTCTAGACTAATATACCACTTTCCATAAATACAAACATGTGTATAAAAGAAATGAAATGGAAAAGAAGAATGCAAAAGTTGTGTTAATGGATTCATTTTTATTTATGCAATTTATGTATGTAAGTATAGATAGCCCCTCTTAGGTGATAGCATAGGGATGAATAGGATATGGAATTAGGTGAGTGCTAGGTCCTTTTCAAATGAACCATATATCTCACCAAATTCCTATTCAAAACTATACCAACATAAGAGAAAGGAAACTGCTAAGCATACCTTTATAATCTTTCACATGCAAGCTCATAATTAAAATATAAGTACCATACTTTCAGATTTGATATTTGATTTAAATATTTTTTTTTGAAAATAATTTGAATTTAGTAGTGATAATAGCCACTCATATTTCTACTTTAGCCAACACATGCAAATTTGACATAAAGTAAACAATTTCATTTTTAAACTTGAATTTGAAAAATATGAATGCATGAAACCACATGACATACAAATTTAACATGTTGGGAAAGACTCAAAGTAATGAAAGCATGTAAACAAACTCACTTTAATTAAATCCTAAAGACATACTTATAGAATAAGAAAGTTTAAAATAAATCAAAGTGTATCCAATGTGATTTTTGTTTAGTTTGAAATTTGATTTAATTTTAAAAGGAGTTGTTTGTTGTTCTAACCCATTCCCAGTGTTTGATATTTTTGTTTATTTTTAGATAATTAGATCCATTTTTATGTATTAATTAGGTTAAGGTATGAATTAAGTAGCAATTAACCCTTACTACCACCACTTAGAATAATTAACCAAATAATTGTAGATGAGATGACATAAAACTCACAAGGAATTTAAATTTGTAATGCACCTAATAAAAAAAAGGCCTAATGCAATTTGGCAATTAATTAATAGTTAATTAAGCTAAGGGTTTAAGTAATTTCAAAACACCCTTTCACATATGAATTGGGTTTTGATTTCTTAACTTAGGCTATTAAATGCCTAAGCATCTATCCAAAGTAGATTAGTTAAGTTCTGAAAGTTTTTTTTAGAATTTTTAGAAATTGATTAAGGGGATAATTTATGAATTAACCCATAATTAAGAGAAGATTAAGTAAAGAAAAAGGGGGTTTAGGAAATAGCTTATGAAAAATTCCCCAAAATTATTCCATAAATCTCCTATCTGCTAGATCTGACCTTAATCAACTCTAATAATGGATGAAATCCACTAATCATACCCTAATTATGCTTAACTAGGTTATGGGAGTAATTAGGAAACCCAAATGCAATTCTCCTAATTAAGCCTTCAGTAAATCCCAAGAAAATTAGGGTAGGCAGAAGTCATCTCCTAAAATATACCAATGAAGTTTAGGATTAATCACAGACTTAATTAAAAGGTAATTAGCAAAATAAAGTTTCCAATAAAACCCAAAAAATAGAGAAAAGCATAATTCAAAATCACTAGAAATTAATTTTAAAATATTCTAGGTTGAATTATCTTTCCATTAGATTTTATTTCATATTTTCCTGAATTTTATTGAGAGAGTTGTGAATTTTAAAAGATCCCTAGAGTAATTAGAATTAATTAAAGCATCTAAATTAATCCTTTATCTCCCGGCATGACGCATGGCGGTGGCGCTTTATTACCATCGACGATCCCACTTAAATGTCAAATCAAAGGCGGCTTGATATGACGGCTTTGATCTCCATTTGAAAGATCAGAAGGCCAAAGATTTCCCCATGGTTTTAAAAGGGATAAAAGAAATTCTAAACATGGGAATTATTTTGGCCGTCCATCCAAAATGTGCGATGGATAGCCAAGATTTCCCAAGTTCTTCCCCCTTGATCAATAGAGGTCGTCCATGATCTAGGGGAAGATCCGAACTTGATTGAGCTCAGATTCAAACCAAACTTAACCCACTCCATCAAAAGGCAATGAGCGTCACATCCAATGGTGGGATTTGCTTGAATTAAAAATTCTCTTCATAAAGGACCAACACCTCCTATGCTAGGTGGTCAGAAAATTCCATACCTCACCGTAGGTGACTATCGATGCTCGAGATCAATGAGGTAGTTTTGTCTAGTGGAGATGAAGCCCTGTTGATGTTCCCAGGCCTTGGGATTGAGTGGTTGCTCTATGGACCAACACCACTTGAAGATCCTTGTGGCTTTGATCCAATTGCTTCTCTCCTTGCTATGGGAACTCTAATGGAAGCTTGAGTGTACTCGGATTGGTCCTTAGAAGAAGTGTGTAGAGGAATTGAGGTGGTTTTCAGTGGAGGAAGTTCAAGATTGAGCTCTATTTCAATCACTATGCAAAACCGAGAAGATGTTTGATTTCACATGTGTTGAATTTGAGTGGCGAGGGATTTTGAATTAGCCATTTTGATCCATGGGTTTGATCTTGGGACCAAGGGCCAAACCCATTGGGTTATGCACCACTCTTCATTAATTCCCCTTGAGCTATTAGAAAAGCATCAAGTGGATATGAAGAGGGTAATTACCAAGGATTATGCTAAAATTTGTTCTATGGCCTAAGGGTAGGATGGTCATTTTGCTAATTTTTTCACTTTGGATATGTTGGGTATGTGAGAAACTAGGTTTGGCCAAGTTTCATGAGATTTGGAATTCATTTGATAGGTTTGACTCATGTTGACCCATTTAGGTCAAAATGGGTCAACTTAGTCAAGTTGACCAATTGGTCAAATTGGGTCAAACCAAGGGTTGGGTCAAGTTCATATGACCATTTGAAATATTTTGGTGGCTTTGGTTTGATTCAATTTGGTATAGTTTTGAATTTGGCTCATGACTTCATTTAGGTCAAATGGGTCAAGTTGACCGACCCATTTGACCTATTTGGGCTAGGTCAAGGTAGGTTTGATTTAGGTTAGTCATATGGAGTGGATTGCATATCTTTCCAATCAATTTTGGTAAGTTCAAATTTGGCTCAACATGACTAGTTTAGGTCATCTTTGGCTGTTAGGTATAGTTGGCCAGTTGAGGTTTTCGTAAAGTTTCATAAGTAATTTGAATGAATTTGACCCATTGTTTCAATCAATTTGGCTTAGATCAAGTTTTGACACATTTTGACTTTTTAGGTCATGTTGGGTCAACTTGGGTCAAGTGGCCAATTGGGTAGGTTAGGCTCAAATGCTGTCTTGGTCAAGTTCAAACATAAGTCATGAGTGAACTTAGATCAATGGTTTCAATCAATTTGGCCTATGGTGGAATTTGGCTATGTTAGGTTTCATTTTGGCTAAGTGTTGACTTGATCAACCCTTAGGTTTGACTTGTTTGACCCAATTTGATTGATTGATCATCCAATGATAATTTTTATCATGATGAGAGGCATAGGTAAGTTTGGTTCAATCCAATTTGGTTAGGATTAGAATTTTTCTCATAATGGTATTTAGGTCACTTTAGGTCAAGTGAGCCTAAGTGGGTCAAATGGCTTGGTCAAAGCTTGATTTGAGTTTGATTGATCTTGTATATGGACTTATGATTGAAATATAAATCTATTTACAAGTGGTTTGAAGTCAAATGGATTTTGATCCATTTGACAATTTCATTCAAAGGAAGAATATGAAAGGGTTTAATTTTGACTTGGGTTTGATTGAGTGATTGAAGTTTGTATTTATATATGAGCTCAAAGAGTTGATTGAATCATGAGAGAAAATCAAGAGTTTGCCTTGAAAAATTGATTGATAAGTTCAAGATTTTGACTTGAAAGGCTTAGGTTGGATTTTGAGTGGATTTGAGTTTGATTTTGGAATTGATTTGATTGTTTGATTTTATATTTCATTTATATATTTGAATCTAACTAAGAATAAAAATGGATCATGAGAAAATTTTAAAGGTTTGAAATGATTTGATCATGAATTAGGTTAAGTCCATTAAGAAGGATTTTAAAGGACTTCAAAAAATTTTGGAGTTTGGAGTTTGAATTTTTGAATTTGGTTTGATTGATTTATATTTATATTCATTTATATATGTGAATATAAATGAGATATAAATGATTTATGAGAAAAAGTCATGAATTTGAAATGGTTTGGTCAAGATTTTGGAAAAGTCCTTTAATGAAAAATTAAAGAACTTAGGAAAATTTTAGATTTGGAATTTAATTTGAGGATTTGAATTGATTGATTTATATTTATATTTCATTCATATATGTGAATATAAATGAGAATATAAATGTGTTTTGATAAAATCCCATGAGTTTGATTTATTTTGATCATGATTTGTGCTAAGTCCATGAAGGAACACTTAAAGGACTTAGGAAAATTATAGATTTGGAATTTGATTTGAGGGTTTGATTTGATTGATTTATATTTATGTTTCATTTATATATGTGAATATAAATGAGAATATAAATGAGTTTTGAGAGATTCCCATTAATTTGAATTGGTTTAGAGTTTATTTTGGCTAAGTCCATTAATGAAAAATTAAGGGACTTAAGAAAATTTTATGAAAAGATTTGGAATTTTGGGTTTAATTTGATTGGTTTGAATTTATATTTTATTTGTATTTGTAAATATAAATGAGAATATCAATAGATTATGAGAAAATATCAAAGATTTGATTTGATTTTGATATGATTTTGGCTAAATCCTTAAGAGTAAATTAAGGACTTAGGACAATTTGGACTTAGGAAAATTTGGACTTAGAAATTTTGATGGATTTTGATCATGGGTTTCAATCATGGTCTTCAATCATGGATTTCAATTATGGATTTCAATGATGGAGTTGATTTGGATTTGGAGAAAATCAAATAAGATGGATTTGTAGTTTGACTTCAAAGAAGGAAAGTGGGGAATGGTTTAAGCTAAAGGGTAGGAAATTTTCCTAACACCCTAAAACATGACCTATTCCTATGACTAACTCTTCTAAGTCTCTAGGGCTAGGTTGAGTGTTTACCTAATCACTAGATGTGTCCTAAGACAAAGGAACTCTTAAAGTCTAAGATAAGTCCTGTGTCTAAGATGGAGAGGTTAAGAGCCTATTCTAAAAATGAGGTCAACGAAGGGCACCCAATAGGTGTGGTGTGACTGACAAGGAACACCACAGGTATTGGTGTTGACCGAAATGATCAATAACACTGAAAGATCAAAAGCACTAACAAAAAAAATCTATCCTTAACCCAAGGCATAGAAAAAATCCAGAGCTTAGTGCAATATGGCTCTACTTATGTCCAAGACATAAGAGAGGGAGGGAATCTACTAAGGGATATAGTGTGAATCTTCTACTAGGGAAGCATAGTTTGATTTGATTTGAATCTCGCTGAAGAGAAATCTCCACTAGGGGAGAGGGTTGAATTTGTTTCAATTTTTGTTATGTTTGAATTTTTAGATGAACCCTATTGGTTTGCAATAGACTACACTGAAGTAGAAGGATCCATATGTGCTTTTGGAAAAGTTTTTTTGATTATGGTTGATATTTTGGAAAACATGATTGTTCATTTCATTTTGAAAATGAAACCCTCATTAAAGTGAATTAAAAGAAGATATTCATTTTTTTTTTTGGAGAATGTTATAGTTTATTTTGGAAAATCCTTAACAAATTGATTGTAAGTGAGATGAAGAATTTTTTATTGGAAATATTTTATTAGTGCATTTTAAAAGATGCTTTTTACAAAGTTCTTTATGGAAGATTTATTATTTTTAGATGAACCTTTCTTATCATGAAGATGATAAGAAGTATTAAGATATTTCTTTTAATTTTGGATATTTTATTTTACCCATTGGAAAAAGTTTTAAGATGTCCTAAAAGTTGACTAAAACTCAGAATGAAATGAGCTAAATTTAAAAAAGAAGGATAGTCTTGGATTCATACCAAAGTACAAATCACTATCGATACTCAAAGACAATGATCATTTAAAGATGGAGAGAGGAACCATCGTGAGTTTTTGAAAATCTGAAAATTCTATCACATATAAAGTTGCCTTCAAATGTGAAAGGAGAGGCAAAATATATATGTAAATTCATCTTAGTAGACACATAGATCTGAGATGTACTTAAGGTGATGGATACATCATCAAGGTATAGTGTACTATCTTGAAAGGTAAAGTCACTACCCTTTAATGGAACCAATCACCTCAATAAGAATCTTAAGGATGATGAGTGCATATGTACCATGATTCTACTTTACATGGAAAAGTTTAAATTTTGTTAAGTTTTATAGGAGTTAATTACATAAAGGATGATCCTTGGAAAACTCTCGATTAAGGTAAATGATCATTATCTCTGAAGATTTTATTAGGAAGGACTATTAATCGATTGGTTTGTATTTTGGAGATCAAATGGGATTGATCAAAAGAGGGATTTATTATCAAAGCCAAAATGGGAATAAGTAGGAGATGCTCACGATGCTAGAAAACCTAGTGAGCAACTCAAACTATCCTAAAATTGGGCTTTACATTTTGGAAATTGATTTAGTTTGTTTGAGTTATATTTTTCATTAGAATTTTAGTACTTAAGATTCTTTAATATAAGATTAAAGAAATTCTTAAGAGGTAAGGAATTATGCTTATGACCCACAAGGGAAAAAAAAGAACCTAAATCTAGGGAGCTTCTATGAGCGAAGCACCACCTAAATCTAAGGAAAAATGGGTAATTGGTTTGCCTCCATAAGAGGATAAACCACGATACTGACTTACACTGGGGTGGCCAACTAACTCCTCTATTTTAAATACATGTAGGCAAGTCTCTTATGCTTATGCAAGATAGCAAGACTGTTATTATTTAGAAAGAGACAAAGTCCTTAAACTCACTCCCTAAAGAGACTAGATCATGTAAAGGGATGTGCTTTAAATGACCTAAATCTATTGCATTTTAAATTTCATTTTATTTCAATTTTGGACAATCATTTTTGACTCAGTCTAATAGGAGTTTTATGATTAATGCATGAGAAAGTAGATTATTGGTCAAAATCAGCTAGAAGTTTAGGAGGTGAGTTTCCACCATGGCTCATAGTCAAGCCGTTCTCGGCAAAGATGGAAGCCCTCAATTGGTGAAATAAGATGTTTTTTGCATGATATTATTAAAGAACTCATCCAACTATAGGGTTTCTAATTCTTTCATCTTGATTTTAATCCTAAGCTTTAGGTGAGGTTATGAGTTATTTTAGATTTAATTTTGAGTTGGTAATTGGGTAAAATATTTATTTTTCCCTAAAGAGCCTAATCCACATCCGTGCCATACATAAGGCAAGGAAGAAACTAGGAAAAGCATGACACTTAATGCACAAGTTAAACAAACATCCACCAATTTATAAATGGCCATTTGTGGTCGGGCATCACCGCACATACTTGAAAATATCAAATGTGGGTAGGTGAGCTCTACCCTTATACAACCCAGATTACAAATGAATTAAATTACATTTAAGCAAAAGGAATTCATTGTTATGGGGGTCTTCAAGCTTTATTCTTCTTTCTTCTTTCTTCTTTCTTTCCTTTCTTTCTTCATTCTTTCTTTCTTCATTGGATCTTCCTTTGGATGGTTGAAAGGTAGATGCTTCAAAGCTTCACATAGTGCATAAGATGGGATCTTATGACCAATGCTCAACCTAATCCCCCATAACAAATCATTCCAACAATCCTAAATATACAAACTTTTACATAAAAGGAAAAGGAAATCTAGCTAACATGCAAAATAAGGGTTAGTCAAATCACACCACACAAATCCCAAGCATGAACATTGTACTTATAACCCCACAGATGGGTGACTAAGTCCACATGGTCTAAGGATTATGCTAAGGGGTATAAGCACCTGCAAGCAAGAAGCATTTATATTTTTATTTATGATAGCGCCCCTTTGGCATAATCCTCTACAGAAAAGAATAGTTAGAATAATCAGGTCCAACCATTCATTCTATGAGCATACACCCTAAAATCTAGTCTAAAATATTCATCACAAAATAAAACACAACATCAAGCCATGCACCGACCTAACCTAAAGCTAGAAGTGGTGACTTAGGCTAATGTATGTGCTTTGAAGGTTTGTGTGGCATGCTTAGCTTAGGACTTTATGTTTGAATTTTCTAAGTGTGAAAGACATGTTCAAATTAGAGGAGGGTTTTATTTTTTATTGTTTATATTTTGGGTTATTTTTATTTATGTTTTAATTTGGTTTGAGTGAAACCTACAATTAATTATTAAGTTATAAAAGAGAGAAAGAGAGAGAACTTCTCTTTCCTTCCTAATCATAAGTAATTTCTAAGGTAAGTTCTCATTTTAATTTCATTTAGGTGAATGTTTTAATTATATCTTTTAATTAATCCTAAGTTTAGATTAACTCTAAAACAAACCTATTCAAAAGAAAGGCATTTTAAGATTAAGAAAAATGAATCAAAATTCATAACATACATTACTTCAATTCTTTCCCAACATATATAACATGCATATCGATGGACCTTAAGCATATCTATACATGCAAATGAAGATAGTTAACACACTTTATGAGGCATGCTAAGTAATTCATTTAAGAAAATTTAGAAGATTTAGATGCATGAATTTTCTTAAGTAGAAAAGGGTTTTCCAAAATTTCATACATGCATGAAAGTAGGAAAGGCATAAGTAGTGCCATTGTTAACGAAGGTATAAGACCTACTTAGAGCTACTTAAATAATCTGAGGTTGTCAGGAATAATATACCACTTTCCTTAAGTCCTAACATACATATAAAGGAAATGAAATGGAAAAAGAATATGCAAAAGTTATTTAATGATTTCATTTTTGTTTATGCAATTTATTCATGCAAGTGTAAACAGTCCTTCTTAAGTGAGAGCATAGTGAATAGAGTTTGGAATCAAGTAAGTGTAGGTTTCTTTTCAAATGAACCCTACATCTTACTAACCCATATTCAAAACTATGATAAAATAAAAAGGAAGCAAAGGCTTACACTAAACATGACTTTATAACTCATAACATGCAAGCTAATAATTAATATATGAATAGCACACTTTCAGATTTGATGTTTCATTTATAGATTTTTGAAAATACTTTGGATTTAATAGTGATAATAGCCACTCATATTTACGTTAGCCAACACATGCACATTTGACATAAAGCAAACAATTTCATTTTAAAACTTTGAAAACATGAAATCATGGATGCATAAGTGACATGGCATACAATTTAACATGTTTAGAAAGATCTAAAGCACTGTAATCACATGAAAAAAACTCACTGTACTTAATTCCAAAAGACATTCTTAAAGAATAAAAAAGCTTAGAATAAATGAAAGTGAATTTAAAAAAGATTTTTGTTTGTTTAAAGTTTGATTTAATTTTGAAAGGGTGAGATTAGTTTGATGTTTTTAACTCATTCCCACATGTGTTTTGTATTTTATTTTAATTTTTATAAAATTAAATCCATTTTAAGTGTTGATTAGGTTAAGGTATGCATTAAGTGATTTAATTAACCCTTACCTACACCACCTTAGGAAAAGTAACAATTAATTATGAGCTAATGAGATGACATAAAACCCAAAAGGTATGTAAATTTCCAATGCACCTAGTAATGAAAAGGCCTGATATAGTTTGGCTCACAATTTAAAGTTAATTAAACTAAGGGGTTTAGCTTAAGTACTTTTAAAACACCCCTTCACACTTATGAAAGGGGGTTTAATTTCCTTAATTAGACATAGGATATTAAACACCTAAGCATCTACCCAAGGTAGATTAATTAAGTTCTTGAGATTTTTAGAATTTTTTGAAAATTATTTAAAAGGGTAATTAATGGATTAACCCTTAATTAAAAAAGGGATTAAGGAAAGAAAAGGGGGTTTATGGAATAGCTTAGGGGAAATGCCCCAAAATTATTCCCTAAAAGCCCTACTCACTGGATCTAACCTTAATCCAACTTAAACATAAGGAAAATCCACTAATTACATCTTAATTACCCTTAATTACATGAAGGGGTAATTAGGGAATGAGCTAGCAATGTCCCTAATCAAGGCCTCAATAAATTTAAAAAAAATTAGGGGAGGCAGAGGTCATCCCATAAAATGAACCCTAGAAATTTGAGATCCATTGTTGACTTAATTAGAAAGTAATTAGCTAATTACCATTCCCAAATAAACCCAAATTCATAGAGAAAGGGAAATCAAAATGTATTGAAAACAATTTTAGAATATTCTAGATAAAATTTCTATCCAAAGAATTTTTCCTTTTACTTTTTTGATTTTTTATGAGGAGTTATGATTTTTTGAAGCTATAGGGATTAATTAAGAATTAATTAGTTATATAACTAATTCCCATTTAATACCCCATCCACGACACAATGCATGGCAGTGGCGATTAGCGTGCTTTACACGCGTCGCACCATGAGCCATTACTTAAGTCTCATGGAGGAGGCGCGGTGCACATTTTTACCCTTACCCCGATCAAAGTTTAGGTAGAGGATACACCCGGTTTTAAATCGATAATTAAAAATGGAAATAATCTCAGTCATCCATCTAAACATGAGTGGATGGATGGCTGAGATGGGCTGATTTCTTCCCGAGGTGGAATGTGAGTCATTCATAATCCAATGGAAGATCTGATCATGATCCTTCATGGATTCAATCAAGACTCAACCCAGACCATCTAAGAGACCGAGCCAATCCAACGGCTAAGATCTATGATGAAAATCCACTTCACAAAGACCAACACATCTTAGTGGTGGTCAAAATTCACTAACCTCCAGGTGATCACCGCTCGAGATTGATGAGGTAGCTTCATCTGGGATGAAGCCCTGTTGAAGTTCTAGCTTGAGGTTGAGTAGATGAGTGGGTGACCAACTCCCCTTAGCTCCCCTTGTGGCTTTGATCAAATTAATCTTCCCCTTAGCTTTAGAACTCAATTGGATGCTTAGGCAAGCTTGACTGAGTCCTTGGATGATGAGAGTAGAAGGAATTAAAGTGGGCTCAAGTGTGGGGAAATTTGGAAGTCAAGGTGAGCTCACCTATTTTGCACTGTGCAAAACTGAGGAAGATGAATTCCAAATCTCCTTTAGAGGTCTTGGGAAAGCTCTATGATGTTCTCTCAAGCTTCCTATGTCCCAATCGAGTGTGAATAAATTGTGATTTCAATGAATTAGGGGGAGTATATCTTCCCCTATGGCAATCGAACGGCCAAGCCCATGCTTGCTGTTTTCATCTAATTATCATCATAGAGTGGGTGTTTGAGTGGTTAGAGGTGCACATGGTGGTTTGGCAGGAAGCTAACTCCCATGTGCATTCAATTGAGGTTTGGGGGAGTTTGAATTTTCAATTTCATGCCTATGGGTCAGGTTTGGTCCATAGGCCAAATGGGTTGACCCAAACCCATTGGGTTGGGTGCACCACTCATCACTAGGTCCCCTTGAGGTTTTAGGAGAGCCTCAAGTGTTTATGATGAGTGCATGACAAAAATACCCATGGGCTAAGCCAAAATTTGTTCTATGGCCTAGGGGTATAATGGTCATTTTACTATTTTTTTAATTTGGGTATGTTTGGTATGTTAAGAAAATAGATTGGGCCAAGTTTTATTGGATTTGGAATCCATTTGATAAGGTTTGGCTCATGTTGACCCATTTAGGTCAAAATGGGTCAACTTGGATCAAGTTGACTAATAGGTCAAACCAAGGGTTTGGTCAAGTTCATATGACCATTTGCAATATTTTGGTGCCTTAGTTTTGTTTCAATTTGGTATAGGGTAGGTTTTGGCTCATATGACTCATTTAGGTCAAATGGGTCAAGTTGACCCATTTGACCTATTTAGGTTAGGTCAAGGGTAGGTTTAGGTTTGGTTAGTCATATGAAGTGGTTGGTATCTTTATTTTCAATCAATTTGGGTTAGGTTCAATTTTGGCTCGACATGATCCCTTTAGGTCATGTTGGGTCTAAGGATCAATGGGCTGGTTAGGCTAGCCAATTGGTCAAGTTCCACAAGTGATTTGGGATGGACTTGACCCATTGGTTTCAATCAATTTGGCTTAGATCAAGTTTTGACACATTTTGGCCTTTTAGGTCAAAATGGGTCAACTTGGGTCAAGTGGACCAAATGGGCTAGGTTGGGCTCAAAGGTTGACTTGGTCAAGTTCAAACATAGGTCATGAGTGAACTTTGATCAATGGTGGAATTTGGCTATGTTAGGTTTCATTTTAAGTTAAGAGTTGACTTGATCGACCCTTAGGTTTTACTTGGTTTGACCCAATTTGATTGATTGACCATCCCACGAATGATCATGATGAGGGGGATATATGAGCTTGGTTCAATCCAATTTGGTTAGGATCAAAATTTGGCTCATAAGGGTACTTTAGGTCACTTTGGGTCAAGTGAGCTTAAGTGGGTCAAATGGCTTGGTCAAAGCTTGATTTGAAGTTGATTGATCTTATATATGGACTTATGATTGAAATACAATTCCATTTACAAGATGTTTGAAGTCAAATGGATTTTGAAACATTTGAAAATCTCATATTCAAAGGAAGATATGAAGGAGTTTTGGGTTTGATTTTTTATTTGGGTTTTGATTGAAGGATTGAGGTTTGGATTTATATATGAGCTCATGATTGTAATATTTATTGAACCATTAGGGAAAATCAAGAGTTTGACTTGATTTGAATTGATTTTGGCTAAGTTCAAGATTTTTGACATGAAAGGCTTAGATTTGATTTTGATTTTATTTAACTTTGATATTTGGAGTTGGTTTTGATTGTTTGAATTTATATTTCATTTATATATGTGAATATAAATGAGAATATAAATTGTTCATGAGAAAATTTTAAAGATTTGAAAGAGTTTAATCATGATTTAGGTTAAATCCATTAAAAGAATTTAAAGGATTTAATGGAAATTTTAATTAGAAATTTAATTTTTTTGAGTTGGATTTGATTGATGTATATTTATATTTATTTATATATATAGAACATAAATGTGAATACAAATATATTTTGAAAAAATCCCATGAGTTTGAAGTGGTTTGATCAAAGTTTAAGGTATTTCCATTAATGAAAAATTAAGGGATTTAAGGTAATTTCAAACAATTTTAATTTAGAATATAATTTTTGCATTTGATTGGATTGAGTTATATTTATATTTCATTTATATATGAGAATATAAATGAGGATATAAATTGATTTTGAGAAAATCCCAAGGATTTGAATAGATTTGATCAAGATTTGGAGTTGATTTAGGCTAAGTCCTTTAATGAAAAATGAAAGGAATTTAGGAAAATTTTCATGAATTGTTTTGAAAATTTAAATTTGATTTGAATTTATATTTCATTTATAAATGTGAATATAAATGAGAATATAAATGGATCATTAGAAAATCTCAAAGGTTTGAATAGGTTTAGATCGTGATTTTGGTTAAGTCCTTAAGAAAGGGTTAAGGACTTAGGAAAATTTTGACTTAGGAATTTTTGATAGATTTTGATCATGGGTTTCAATTATGAATTTCAATCATGGAATTGAATTATGGAATTGATTTGAGTTTGAGAAAATCAATTAGAATTGATTTGGAGTTTAACTTTAAAGAAGGAAAGTGAGGAATGGTTTAAGCTAAAGGGTAGGAGATTTTACTAACACCCTTAAAGCATGACTTATTCTTACAACTAACACTTCTAAGTCTTCTAGGGCTAGGAGAGAGTATCCACCTAATCACTAGATGTGTCCTAAGACTAAGGAAGCTCTTAAAGTCTAAGAGGAATCCTAAGCCTAAGATGGAGGTGTTGAGAGCTGATTCTAAAAATGAGGTCATCAGGTATGCAATAGCTGTACTAGGAAGAAAGCATAGTAGACTTACATCCTCCAAAGTAGAGACTAGTTGTAGGCTAATCTATTGGCAAGACAACAGACTGAACCCAACCTAGGGCTGACTATTGAGTGAATGCCGTAGAGGGACATAGATCAACTCAAAGATAGTCAAGATTGATTTCATTTTTAGATTTGTTTATTAGATTTGATGGATTCTAATGGTTTGCGATGGATCATACTGAGTAAGATCTCATATCAGCCTAGACCTATCTTAGATTTACTGAAACAAAGGGAGTGGCTTCCTGGTCGATGGGAGAACTATCCAACCAAGGGAGTGCCTTTTGGTTTGCAATGATCAATTTAAGGGAAAAAAGCTCGGGGACTCACATCTTCCACTAGAAAAGACTACGGGGGTGATCGATTGCTCGATTGCTTTGGGCAACAAATTGAACCCAACCTTTGCTTAATTGTGGTAATCATGCATCAAGAATGCATCATAGTCTTCAAAGTGGAAGCAAGGTAACTTGCTTATGGCAAAATAGATTGAACGACCTGGGGCACGGGTGAGTGCACTCATGGATTTATCTCAACTCAGGTAGTCAGACACTTCTTATAGGGAGTTCTGCTAACACTGCCATAAAGATAGGATGCCTGCTTGGGAAAAGGGGCCCTTTGGAGGCTTGAAATCCTAATCTACAAGCGAATTAATTTTTTTATTTATTTTAGTTTTATTGTGGACCCTGTTAGTTTATGAGGGATCAAACTGAGAAAGAGCTTATATCATGCTAGACCTATCTCAGATTTACTAAACCAAGAGAGAATCTGTGCATCTGTTTAACAAATTATCCAACCACAGGAGTGGCTACTAGGAAAGGGGGACTGTTCAATCTAAAAGTAACCTAGGTAGTGTCTAAATGGGATCACAAAATACTTGATCCAAATAGAGTGCCCATAAGGGATAGGGCTGGTACGGGCTTAATCTAACACCTTGGAGAACATGACATGGCTAGTCATACATCTAATAGGTATTTTGTGTCCAACTCAAGGAGAAAGCATGGAGACTCATATCTGTCAAGAGTGGTGCACTCATCGGGTGAGCGCTGTCAGCATAGCAAACATCAACCAACCTAAGGTGCCCATCAATTTGCAATAATCAGCCTAGGAAGAAAGCTCGGGGACTCACATCCTCCTATAGCGAAACTGAATGCTAGGATAGTCTGTCTTTGGCTAGACAGGTTTCATCCAACCTTGGGTGACTATTGAGTGAATGCCATTGGGAGACTTATTTCAACTCAAAAGTAGTCAAGAGGAAAGGAGCCTCTGGGGGACTTATCCTAAACCTCAAATATGCTTGACCTAGTTAGAGCATGATTGCTAGTCTAAGAAGAAAACACAGGGACTCACATCTTCTGAAACAAAGTCAACATGAGGTGGCTTACTGGCTGGGCAGTGAAGACTATCATACTAACAAGACTCTCTTTGGTTTGCAATGATCAAGTTTGGAAGAAAGCTCAGCCCGCTGAGGTGACATACTAGCGAGGTAGTATGTAGACCTAACCTAGAGCAACTAATGAGTGAGTGCCATAGGAGGCTTGCTCCCACATCAAGTAGCTCAAGATAAAAGATTTGTGTTTATTGTTGTGCATGTGTTAAAATGAATAAGATGCCTTTGAGGGATTCTTACACCTACCTTAAACACACTAGGGGTTTGAAGAAATGGTGCCACGGATGGCAAACAAGGTTCCCACTAAGAAAGGATGTCGCTTGGGTTCTCTCATACCTATCTTAGTTATGCTAATAAAAATAAAATTCCTCTTGGGTCCTCTTACACCTATTCTAATAACGTTGAGAGATTATGTTTGTGTTGTGAAAGAGGGGTAGGATGCCACTAGGGGACTCTTATGCCTACCTTAAACACATCATGGTGGATTCGTAAGACAAGCAAATAAGACTTTGAAAGAAGAGAAGATTTGATGAATGGAATCAGATTTTTATTCTATTTATTAATGATTATTTTCAAACATAATTTATTTCATGGGTAATATTTCTTTAGATAGAGCCCATTACAGGCAAGGGTCTTTAGACTCATAATGTTCATCGACGCACCTGAATCCACAAGAACCCTGGCAAGTCTGAACCTATCCATGTCGATTGTGACGTAGAGGGGATCGTTGTGCTGCAAGTCCCCTAGATGAAGGTCTTCATCTGTGAAGGTGATCCCTTGGGCGTCTTTATACTTGACTAAGCTAAGCAAATTTCAAGATCAAGGAGGGCCTTGATTAGTGATTCCTTCATCTCTTCAGATAAGATAAGGCATCGTATATGCTTAGCTTAAGAGATAACTTTCTTAGATGAGTAAGGATGTTGTAGTCCACCGTCGACTGATCTTCCACAAGCATATCCAATGGAACGGTTTCTCAATCTTCAATACCAATGACTTGTTTCCCTTTATCTTGAGGTGTCTCCCTAGGAAGGAGAACCTTGCCACTACGGAGGTTGACTTTGGTGATCTCTTGAGGCAAGGTGGTGGAAGGTTCTACCTACACTTCAAGCTCACCTACAGCTTTTCCTATGGGACTCTTTAAATTGGATGATTCCAAGTCTATCTCAAGAGGTGAACCCATAGTATTCAGAGTTAGAAAGGCCAACTCTGAGTCAGAAAGAGGAATATCATAATTATTATTATTATTTAGACTTGAAGAGTTATCATTAGGAATAGAAAAAGACAACCCATCAGAAGTGACACAAATATAATTCAAACTAGCTTTATTCTTTAATTTCTTGGAATTATTTGGAGCTAGAAAGTAGAAGTCAAGTAAAGTGAGTGGAGTAAAGGATTTGATGCCCTTATCCACTGATACAAGAGTTCTTCTAGTAGAAGAAACAAAAGAGCTAGATAAAATGGAAGAAATCATCGGTGTGGAAGTTGAAACTGAAGGATGGAGGTTGGACACGGTCAATGGTTGTGCTAAAGGGCTATCCCGGGCAGACACATGCTACTGCTGATGCTGTTGCTGCTGAGCTCCTACTTTCCTAGAGTTTGCAATGGCATCTTGCAAACCTCCTTGGTGTTGGAGGTTTCAGCTAACTCAGGCACCTACAAAGAAAGCTTCTTGATCTTCTGAATAATTTTCTTAGAGGTTTTAGTTAGAGAAATATGCCAACCTTCTTTGGTTTTGGTAGGATCACATGCATCCCCAAGGATTACCCTACTGGAACTTGAAGATTGTTCCACAAGGTATTTTTTTAGGATAACTATAGCACTAATCTTGAAACTGTGTTCAAGCTAGTCCTTGAATGTGAAGTAATCCTCCACAATGTGGCCTAGCATACAGTGGTAAGGGCAAACATTTTGATTATGACTTTTGCCTACTTCCTCCGATCTCCTAGGCTCAGGTAGCTAAAAATCAGGTTTCTTTAAGAGATTCTTAAAGATTTTTTTGATTACCTCCCTCTTAAAAGAATAAGGTTTTTTTAACTTATCTAAAAGAGGTGGACCATAGTTACCTGGCGGCGGGTATGCATGCCACTGCTGTTGGTGGTATGGTTGAGGCGGTGGCTATTTTTTCCATGGAGGCTGCGGTGGAGGGCGGTAGGGCTTCCTCGGTGGTGGCATAGAAGGTAGAGGCTGCTGAGGTCGTGGTCTCATAGATTGATCTCTAGTTGGCTGCTTCCCCTTGTCAACTGCTGCTATTACTCCAGGTTTCTTCTAATAGACCTTCTACGGCTTCTACTTAGGCACCTGATCTTGAAAAGGCAACTGTTTGGCCTCTCCTTGTAGACAATTGCCTTATTAATTTGCCTCTCAAATGTCTTGATAGTGAGGCCCTTAAGCATGAAGGTGATCAGGCCATGGATATTCTTCAAGAGAATTTCAATGACATGCTATTCAGACAGCTGCGGTTCACACTTCATATTCAGGTTGCACCATCAAAGAATATAATCAATAAGGGACTCACTGGGGTGTTATTGTGCTATAATGAGATCACTTATAGTAACCCTTTGCTAAGCTCCAGCAAATATCTTGATGAAAAGTTGCTCTAACTTAGAAAATGTCTTTACTAAACCATTGGGCAGTTCAACATACCAATCGAAAGAAATACCCACTAGGCCACTAATGAAAAGGAAAAAAATGTTAAGCGTCACTGCCACCTGCATTGCAATAATTGGCCCCAAAATGTACTATGTGCTACCTTGGGTTTCCACTTCCATCAAAGCTTTTGAAGGAAGGAAGCACGAAACGCTTCAGATATTGTATAGCATTGAATTCCTTCGAGTAGGGTATACTCTTTGGAACCACAATCCTCCTCGGGCTTGAGCCAAAGCTTCCTTCACCTACTGCTCAACCATAGATTTTATGTCCTTTTCTTGTATGGAGGTACTTTCCACTATCTTCTTATATAGGCTAATGCTCCTTGCTCAACGGGAGGTAGATTTTTGGCTGGGTCCAAGACATGCACTAACTCAGGTTGACTGATGATGACTATAGTAGGATGAACTAAAGGGGCTTGTTTTGAAGCACTGAAATGGCTGCTAACTAGTCCTGTAATTGTCGTGCCATCCTATCTATCTGCTTATCCTTCTACCTCAATTGATATCAGAGGTGTTGGATTGATGCTGCGGTGTCTTCCTAATCAACCTCATCACCTTCCATGGCCTGCTACTCCCTAAGAAGAGATCCTTTGGTACCAACCATGCAGACTCTAGCTTAGTCTCTCAACAAGTCATCTTTGTTGGGATAGAAGCTGACTTTCTCTTCATAGGACCAGTCATACCCCAAAATCTCCTTCTTTTCCATGAAATAATGTGCCACTACCTCATCTAAAGAATGATCAATCTGAACAAGTATAAATAATCTAGGCTGACTGGTGTGATAACCATCGTTCACTAAGAGGCACTGGACCTCACCTGTCATTGGAGAGTCAATCCTGTGTGGATTGTACTCACTAGATGAGTGACACTCATGACTGTTACTAGCTATGAGAGGGATAGTAATCCTAGGATGTTCCACTACCACTGGTGTAGCTGGACTGTCATCTGAATATCTAAAATCATTGTCACCATTTCCATATCCGGCTGTATGGGCGGAGTTCGTGTAGGATAGATCAGAGGCTGGTGTATGACCTCCTGCTCCTGGAAATTGCTAGCTGAAAATGCACCACTGGAGGAGGTAATGAATGGATCCACCTAACATCCTTTATGTCTGACCCAGAGAGAGGCTGGTACTAGTTTTCTATAACCAGTGGTGAAGTAATGATGGGGAACTCATCCACAGTTGATCGAGTTGCTGCCTCTAACTCTCTTATGACCTTGGTGTGGTACCACTTGATCATGCAATTCTTATTCCTATGTTGTGTACTAGTAGTATGGGAGGAGTGTGAGTAGACCCATACTCAAATGTAGGGGAGACCAGGAGAGCCTTACCCCTAGAACGTACAGATGGTAGAGTACTAGGCTTCACTATGGCAACAAGAGCAACTCTAGGGAAAACTACAATTAGAGATGGTACTACTGGCACTGCTATGATTGAAGCTTGTGGTACTGCCATAGCTTTCCTATTCAATGAGAAGACATCGATCGAGGGTAAGCCAATCACGGGCACCGCGGTCCGTGGTCTCGTGGTGAGGAGAGTGCCCTCACAAGTAATACTGGCTCCCTCGAATCCCCGACCAAAGTGAATCTGATGGGTATGGTCTAGATGGGAGAAGTCAGCTTCATCCAAAGCAAGATCCATACCATGGCGGAAGGAAAAAATAAACTACTAAGAACTGACCATTTCAATAACTGTAAGAGACTGAAACTAAACTGCTATTGCACAAACTATAAAGATCTGCAATGAGAAATGAGTTGGTATCAAATTTTTATCTTTATAGATTATTTAATTTTGAATTTGAAAATTTGAACCCACATCCAATAACTTGAAAGTGTTAAGTGGTGTTCAAATAGATTTGAGAAGATTGAAAGAGGAATTTTGAATATGAATCCAGCTTCAACAATTTTAGGTATGTTGAAATATGGATTCAATTTTTTTTTTGATAAGGATGCTTCCATAGGTTCATATTTGTTCAAATTTTAAATTTTTGATTTTGAGGACTCTTTCCTTTAACAAATTTGGGTATGTTAAAGTAAGGGTCAAATTAATTGTGTTTTGTTTGATTGTTTTGGAATTTTACTTACTTAGCAAATTTAAGTATGCTAAGAGAAGTGTTTGAGAAAGTGATTGTTTCTTTTTTAAAATTTTTATTTTGATTTTAGAAAATTTGGAATTCTCATTTAGTAAATTTAGATATGCTAAGTGAAGAATCCAAGTGTGTTTTGTTTAATTTTTGAAAATAGGATTCTTAGCAAATTTAGGTATGCTAAGGAAATCCTAAGTGTTTTATTTTTGATGTTTTGAGTTTTGAAAAGGTATTATCCTTAGCAAATTTAGGTATGCTAAGGAAATCCTAATTGTTTCATTTTTATTTTGATTTGATTGAAAGTGGAGACTTTACTTTAGAAAATTTGGTATGCTAAAGATGAAGTCCCACTTAGTTTTGTGAAATGGAAATTTCTCTTAGCAAGTTAGGGTATGTTAGAAGAAATTCCAAAGAATGTGTTCAAAATTTTTGATTTGTTTTAGTTTTGAAAATGGAAACTTCTCCCTAGCAAATTTGGTATGCTAAGGAAAGAAGTTCCAAAGGGTGGTTGAAAGTTTTTGTTTTGACTTTGGAAACTTCACTTAGAAAATTTGAGTATGCTAGGTGAAATTCCAAGATATGTTTCGAAAATGTTCAGTTTTGGATTTGGAAACTTCACTTAGCAAATTTGAGTATGCTAAATGAAGTTCCAAATATATTTTTTTGAAAATTTTTGGTTTTGAATTTGGAGACTTCACTTAACAAATTTGGGTATGTTAAGTGGAGTTTCAAATAAGTTTAGAAAATTTTTGGATTTTGAATTTGGAGACTTCACTTAACAAATTTGGGTATGTAAAATGAAGTTCCAAAATGTGTTTGAAATTTTCGATTTTGGAAGTAGGAGACTTCACATAACAAATTTGGGTATGTTAAATGAAGTTCCAAAAGTGTTTAGAAAAATTTTGGATTTTGAATTTGGAGACTCTGCTTACCAAATTTGGGTATGTTTAATGAAGTTCCAAATGCGTTTGAAAATTTTGATTTTGGAATTTGGAGACTTCACTTAACAAATTTTTGGGTATGTTAAATGATGTTCCAAATATGTTTAGAATTTTGAAAGTATGATTATTTCAGTTTTAATTTCGAAAGAGATGACTTCCATTCTACACATTTGGGTATGTAGAATGAAAATCAATCTTATTTTTGAAATGTAAAATTTTTAGTTTGTGTGTGATTGTTGCTTTTTGAAAGAGAGGAATTCCAACTTAAAATATATGTGAGATAAATTTAAGTGGGATTTCCTAAATGATATTTATTTTTTAGTTGGAAATGAAATCTTCATTTAATAAATTTGAGTATATTAAATGAAGGTGTTCATGTGTATTTCTTGAAAAGTTTGATTTGTTTACAAATGAAACTTCCATTCAATAAGTGTGAGTGTATTGAATAGAAAGATTCATGTGTGCTTTTTGAAAACTTTATGATTATGATTTTGATTTTTGGAAAGATGGTTGTTCAGTTTATTTTGAAAATGAAATCTTCATCAAAGTGAATTGAAAGAAGATGTTCATTTATGCTTTTTTTTTGGGAAATTTTATTGGTTTTATTTTTGAAATTTCATACATGTAACAATTATGGGAATTGTTAAATGAGGGTGAAAAATATTTTATTAAGTGCATTTTTTGAAAAGCAAAGTTCTTATGGAAAATTTATTTTATTTTTATTATTTTAGAATGAACCTTTTCTTATCATAAAAATGATAAGGAGGAAGTCTTTAAGTTGTTTCTTTTTGATTTAGATCTTTTTATTTTTACCCATTAGAGGACTCAACGGGAGTTTT
This sequence comes from Cymbidium sinense, assembly GCA_021442155.1. Taxonomy (NCBI): domain Eukaryota; kingdom Viridiplantae; phylum Streptophyta; class Magnoliopsida; order Asparagales; family Orchidaceae; genus Cymbidium; species Cymbidium sinense. The sequence continues at coordinate 15,308,348 of CM038224.1, read as the reverse complement.
AAGACCAACAAGGAATGCGGTCCTAAAACCTAAAGATGTTTGCTAACTCAACATAAGAATGAAATGAGCTAAGTGCCAACAGAAAGAAGGATAGTCTTGGGCTCATACCAAAGTACAAACCCATTATCGATACTCAAAGATAATGATCATTTACCAAAGATGGAGAGAGGAGCCATCCCCAGCGGAGTTGCCAGAAAAATCTGTGGTGAAAATTTTCTATAGGATAGGGAGTCACCTTCAAATCTGTGGGGAGAAATGAAAGAGGCAAGCATATAGAAATTCATCTTTTTAGGATGTCACACAGATCCATAGATGTACTTATTCAAGTGATCGAGTACATCATCAAGGAAATAGTGTACTATCTTGAACGATAGAAGTCACTTCTCTTTAATGGACCTAGTTACCTCAATAAGGACTCCTAAGGATGATGGGTTTGCACATGTACCAGAGATTCTTCCCTACTTTACATGAAAAAGTAAAGTAGAGTTTATTTTAAAATGGGTTCGTTAAGTTCCCTACGGGGGCAAGCCCCCATTATTAATTACATCCTAAGGAATGGAGATTCCTTAGGAAAACTCTCGGATAAGGTAAATGATCATTGTCTTCAAAAGATTTCAATAGGAAAGGATTATCAATCGATTGGTTTAATTTTGAGGATCAAATGGGATTGATCAAAGAGGGGGAGTTATTATCAAAGCCAAAATAAAATATCAGTAGGAGATTCCCATGATGCTAGGAAATCTAGGGTGCATCTCAATCTATCATACGGTTGGGCTTTATATTTTTCAAAATGATTTAGTTTGTTCGAGTTACATTTTTCATTAGAAATTTAGGACTTATGATTCCTTAACACAAGATTAAGGAAATTCCTAAGATGTGAGGAATTATGCTTATGGCCCACAAATGGGAGAAGCAACCTCATAACCTAAATTTAGGGAGGGTAAGGGCTGAAAGCACAACCTAAATCTAAGGCAAAAAATAGGTATTTGGTTTGTCTTCGCAAGAGAGGACAAACCACTCAACTGCTTGGACTTACAACTGCCTGGGGGTGGCTGCCAACTAACTCCTCCTATAATTCCAAATACATGTAAGCAAGGGATTATGCTTATCAAGATAGCTAGGTTGTTATTTATTTAGAAAGAGACTAAGTCCTTAAACTTACTCACTAAAGATACTAGATCATGTAAAGGGACATGCTTCAAATGACCTATATCTAATGCAATTCAAATTTCATTTTATTTTCATTTTTGATAATTATTTTGACTCAGGCTAGTAGGATTCATATGACTAATGTATGAGAAATAAAGTTATTGGCCAAAATCAACGAGAAGGGAGGAGGTGAGTTTCCACCATGGCTCTCAAAGGTCAAGCCAAGTTTCTTTGGCAAAGGTGGAAGACCTCCAATCCAGAGTGAAATAAGATGCATTTTTGCATGATATTATAAAATAAATGCACATCCAACTAAGGGGTTGCAAATTCTTTTATCTTGATTCTAAATCTAAGCTTTAGGTGAGGTTATGAGTTGTTTAATTTTTATTTTGAGTTGTTAGGTTGGGTAAAAGATTTATTTTTCCATAAAGAGCATAACCCACATAGAGCAAGAAAGAAACTAGGAAAAGAATGCCACTTAATGCAAAAGCTAAACAAATCATCAATCAATTTATAAAGCTAATAACAAAAAGAATAAAAGGCCATTACAGTCGGGCACCACCGCACAAACCCGAAAATATCAAATGTGAGTAGCCGAGATCTACCCTTATACAAACCGTATTTCAAATGAATTAAATTACAATTAAGTAAGGAATTTATTGTTGTGGGGGTCTTCAAGCTTTATTCTTCTTTCTTCTTTTCTTCTTTCTTCCTCTTTTATTCTTTCTTCTTTGGATCCTTCTTTGGTTGGTTGGAAGGTAGATGCTCCAAGGCTTTACATGGTACATAAGAAAGGATCTTATGAACAATGCTCATCCTAATCCCCATAACAATCATTCTAAAATCCTAATTGCATAAATTCACATGAATAGAAAAAGTGGAAATCTAACTAACACCTGTAAAATAAAGGTTAGCTAAAATAAACCGCACAAATCCCAAGCATGTATATTGGACTTATCACCCCACACATGGGTGAATAAGTCCGCCAGGCCTATTGGATTATGCTTAGGGGTATAAAGCACCTGCAAGCAAAAGTATTTATATTTTTACTTATGATAGCACCCCTTAAGCATAATCTCCTGTAGAAAAAATAGTTAGACTAAGAGCATCCTACCATTCATTCTACGGGCATACACCCTAATATCCAATCTAAAATATATAACACAAAAAAAAATAAAATATCAAACCATGCACCGCCCTAACCTAAAGTTAGAAGTGGTGACTTAGGCTAATGTGTGTGCTCTGAAGGTTTGTGTGGTATGCTTAGCTATAGCTTTAGGTTCAAATTTTCTAAGTGTGAAAATATGTTCGACTTAAAGGAGGATTTCATTTAAGTTATTTTATTATTTTTGGGTTGATTTTATTTCATGTTTTGATTAGGTTCAAGTGAATCCTACAATTAATTATTATGTTATGAAGGGAGGGAAAGAGAAGAGAACTTCTCCTTCCTTTTCTAAGCTAAGTAATTTCTAAAGTAGATTCACATTTTAGTTTTATTTAGGTGAATGTTTTAAATAAATATTTTAATTAATCTTAAGTTTAGATAAACTCTAAACAAACCTATTCAAAAAGAAAGGAATTTTAAGATTAAGTAAAATGAATCAAAATTCACATAACATACATTACTTCATTTATTTCCCAACATATATAACATGCATATGGATGGACCCTAAACATATCTATACATACAAATGAGAATATTTAACATACTTTATGATGCATGCTAAGTAATTCATTTAAGTAAATTTGGAAGTTGAATATGCATGATTTTTCTTAAGTAGAAAAGGGTTTCTTGATCCAAATTTTCACATACACACATGAAAGTAACAAAGGTATAAGTGAATACAGCGTCATTGTTATCCAGAGGTGTAAGGTACAAGACATACTTAGGGATACTTAAAGCCTCGTAACCTCAGGGTTGTCCAGACTAATATACCACTTTCCTTAAATACAAACATGTGTATAAAATGAAATGGAAAAGAAAGAATGCAAAAGTTGTATTAATGGATTCATTTTATTTATGCAATTTATGTATGCAAGTATAGATAGCCCTCTTAGGTGATAGCATATGGATGAATAGGATATGGAATTGAGTGTAGGTCCTTTTCAAATGAACCATATATCTCACCAAATTCTTATTCAAAACTATACCAACATAAGGGAGAAAGGAAACTTTTGCTAAGCATACCATTATAATCTTTCACATGCAAGCTCATAATTAAAATATAAGTAGCATACTTTCAGATTTGATATTTGATTTCTATATTTTTTTGAAAATAATTTGAATTTAGTAGTGATAATAGCCACTCATATTTCTGCTTTAGCTAACACAAGCAAATTTAACATAAAGTATATTTTTGAACTTGAATTTGAAAAATATGAATGCATGAAACCACATGACATACAAATTTAACATGTTGGGAAAGACTCAAAGTAATGAAAGCATGTAAAAAACTCACTTTAATTAAATCCTAAAGACATTCTTATAGAATAAGAAAGTTTAAAATAAATCAAAGTGTATTCAATGTGATTTTTGTTTAGTTTGAAGTTTGATTTAATTTTAAATTGGTGAGTTATTTTTGTTGTTCCTAACCCATTCCCACATGTGTTTGATATTTTTTTTTAATTTTTAGATAATTAGATCCATTTTTATGTCTTAATTAGGTTAAGGTATGAATTAGTAACTTAATTAACCCTTACCTACACCACCTTAGAATAATTAACCAAATAATTATGAGCCAATGAGATGACATAAAAACTCACAAGGAATTTAAAATTGGAATGCACCAAATATAAAAAAGGCCTAATGCAGTTTGGCTCACAATTATTAATTAATTAAGCTAAGGGGTTTAGCTTAAGTAATTTAAAAACCCAATTTCATACATATGAATTGGGTTTTGATTTTCTTAATTGAACTTAGGCTATTAAACACCTAAGCATCTATCAAAAGTAGATTAAATAAGTTTTGGATGTATTTCTTTGAATTTTTAGAATTTAATTAAGGGGATAATTAATGAATTAACCCTTAACTAAGAGAAGATTAAGTAAAGAATGAGGGGGTTTAGGGAATAGATTAGGATAAATACCCCAAAATTATTCCATAAACCTCTTATCTACTAGATCTGACCTTAATTAGCCCTAATAATGGATTAAAACAACTAATCACACTCTAATTATGCTTAACTAGGTTAAGGGAGTAATTCGAAAACCCATATGCAATTCTCCTAATTAAGTCTTCAATAAATCCTAAGAAAATTAGGGGAGGCAGAAGTCATCCCCTAAAATATACCTAAAAAGTTTAGGATTAATCAAAGTCTTAATTAAAAGGTAATTAGAAAAAATAAAGTTTCCAATAAAACCCAAAATTAGAGAAAAGAATAATTGAAAATCCCTTGAAATTAATTTTAAAATATTCTAGGTTGAATTATCTTTCTGCCGATTTTTATTTCACATTTAGTTTTATTGAGAGAGTTGTGAATTTTAGAAGATCCCTAGATTAATTAGAATTAATTAAAGAAATCTTAACTAATCCTTTAGCTCATGGCATGACGCATGGAGGTGGCGGTCATTACACTCTACATCGTGGTGAGCATCCCCAAATGCCAAAACTTGATGGCGGATGGGAGCTTTTCTGATCAAAGATTGAATGGCCAGAGATCTCCCCACAGTTTTGAAAAGGATCAAAGAAATTCTAAATGTGGGAATTATCTTGGCCATCCATGATCTAGGGGAAGATCCGAGCTCAATTGAGCTCGGATTCAAACCAAACTTAACCCACACCATCTAAAGGCAATGGACAGCACATCCAACGATGGGATTTTCTTGAACTCTCTTCACAAAGGACCAACACCTCCTATTCTAGGTGGTTAAAAAATTTCATACCTCACCGGCGCTCGAGATGGATGAGGTAGCTTTGTCTAGTGGAGACGAAGCCCTGTTGAAGTTCCTAGACTTTGGGATTGAGTGGCTTTCTCTATGGACCAACACCACTTGAATATCCTTGTAGCTTTGATCCAATTGCTCCTCTCCTTGCTATGGGAACTCCAATGGAAGCTTGAGTGTGCTCAGATTGGTCCTTAGAAGAAGTGTGTAGGAGGAATTGAGGTGGTTTTCAGTCTGAAGGAAGTTCAAGATTGAGGAAAACTATGCAGAAGATGAAGTTTGATTTCACCCTAGGAAGCTTGGGAGGGAGGGCTCTCCACTAGGTTCAATCAAAATGAGGACTGATGGATTTGAATTCAATTAGGGAGAGTATATCGCCCCCTTGAAAGATCGGACGGTTGCAAATTTACATGCTATTTTGATCTAATTGATCAAAATGGGAGGGTTGTTTGATCAGTTAGATGTTCTCACATGGTCGATTTGAGGCCTTGAGTGGTATGTTAACCTCCCATGTGCTTGAATTTGAGTGGAAGGGGGATTTTGAATTAGCCATTTTGACCCATGGGGTCAAGTTTGGTCTTGGGGCCAATTGGGCTGACCCAAACCTATTGGGTTTGGTGCAAAACACTTCATTTGGTCCCCTTGAGATATTAGGAAAGCATCAAGTGGATATGAAGAGGGTATGACCAAATTACACATGGATTAAGCCAAACTTTGTTCTATAGACTAGGTGTAGGATAGTCCTTTTACTAATTTTTCACTCTAGATATGTTGGGTATGTGGAGAAACTAGGTTTGGCCAAGTTTCATGAGATTTAGAATTTAATTGATAGGGTTTGGCTCATATTGACCCATTTAGGTCAAAATGGGTCAACTTGTAAGTTGACAGGTCAAATTGGAAAGGGTCAAGTTCATATGACCATTTGAAATGTTTTGGTGTCTTTGGTTTGATTCAATTTGGTATAGTTTTGAATTTGGCTCATATGACTTCATTTAGGTCAAATGGGTCAAGTTGATCTATTTGACCCATTTGACCTATTTGGGCTAGGTCAAGGGTAGGTTTAGGTTAGTCATATGGAGTGGATTGATATCTTTGTTCCAATCAATTTTGGTTAAGTTCAAATTTGGCTCAACATGACCCCTTTAGGTCATGTTGGGTCTAAGGTCAATTGGGCTAGGTTAGGTCTAGTTGGCCAATTGAGGCCTTGGTAAAGTTCCACAAGTAATTTGGAATGAATTTGACCCATTGGTTTCAATTAATTTGGCTTAGATCAAGTTTTGACACATTTTGACTTTTTAGGTCAAGTTGGGTCAAGTTAGGTCAAGTGGCCAATTGGGTAGGTTAGGCTCAAATGTTGGCTTGGTCAAGTTCAAACATTAATCATGAGTGAACTTAGACTAATGGTTTCAATCAATTTGGCCTATGGTGGATTTTGGCTATGTTAGGTTTCATTTTGGGCTAAGTGTTGACTTGGTCAACCCTTAGGTTTGACTTGGTTTGAGCCAATTGGATTGATTGATCACCCCATTATGATTGTTGATCATAATAAGACCATAGGTGAGTTTGGTTCAATCCAATTTGATTAGGATTAGAATTTGGCTCATAAGGATACTTTAGGTCACTTTGGGTCAAGTGAGCCTAAGTGGGTCAAATGGCTTGGTCAAAGCTTGATTTGAACTTGATTGATATTGTATATGAACTTATGATTGAAATATAAATCTATTTACAAGTGGTTTGAAGTCAAATGGATCTTGATCCATTCGACAATTTCATATTCAAAGGAAGAATATGAAAGGCTTTAGGGTTTGATTTTTGACTTGGGTTTTGATTGAGTGATTGAAGTTTGTATTTATATATGAGCTCATGATTGTAGGGTTTATTGAATAATGAGAGAAAATCAAGAGTTTTCATGACTTAAATTTGATTTATCTAAGTTCAAGATTTTGACTTGAAAGGCTTAGGTTGGATTTTGAGTGGATTTGAATTTGATCTTTGGAATTGGATTTGATTGTTCAATTTTATATTTCATTTAAATATGTGAATATAAATGAGAATAAAAATGGATCATGAGAAAATTTCAAGGGTTTGAAATGATTTGATCATGACTTAAGCTAGGTCCATTAAGAAGGATTTTAAAGGACTTAGGAAAATTTTGGAGTTTCAATTTTTGAATTTGGTTTGATTGATTTATATTTATATTTCATTTATATATGTGAATATAAATGAGGATATAAATGAGGATATAAATGATTTATGAGAAAATCTCATGGATTTGAAATGGTTTGATCAAGATTTTGGATAAGTCCTTTAATTAAAAATTAAGGGACTTAGGAAAATTTTAGATTTGGAATTTAATTTGAGGATTTGATTTGATTGATTTATATTCATATTTCATTTATATATGTGAATATAAATGAGTTTTGAGAAAATCCCATGAGTTTGATATAGTTTGATCATGATTTTGGCTAAGTCCATGAAGGAACACTTAAAGGACTTAGGAAAATTTTAGATTTGGAATTTGATTTGAGAGTTTGATTTGACTGATTTATATTTATGTTTCATTTATATATGTGAATATAAATAAAAATATAAATGTGTTTTGAGAAAATCCCATGAGTTTGAATAGGTTTAGAGTTGATTTGGCTAAGTCCATTAATGGAAAATTAAGAGACTTAGGAAAAGTTTATGAATTGATTTGAAATTTTGGGTTTAGTTTGATTGGTTTGAATTTATATTTCATTTATATATGTGAATTTAAATTAGAATATAATTTGATTATGAGAAAATCTCAAAGATTTGATTTTTTTATCATGATTTTGGCTAAACACTTAAGAGGAGATTAAGGACTTAGGAAAATTTGGACTTAGGAATTTTGATGGATTTTGATCATGGGTTTCAATCATGGATTTCAATAATGGATTTCAATCTTGGAGTTGATTTGGATTTGGAGAAAATCAAATAATATTGATTTGTAGATTGACTTGAAAGAAGGAAAGAGGGGAATGGTTTAAGATAAAGGGAAGGAAATTTTTTTTAACACCCCTAAGACAAGACCTATTCCTATGACTAACTCTTTTAAGTCTCTAGGACTAGGTTGAGTGTCCACCTAATCAATAGATGTGTCTTAAGACTAAGGAACTCTTAAAGTCTAAGAGAAGTCCTATGTTTAAGATGGAGGGAAATGAGGTCAAGAGAGATTTCAAAGTGATGTCATTTTATTTGGAAATGAAATTTTCATTCAATAAATTTGGGTTTATTGATTGGAGATATTCATATGTATTTTTGAAAAAAAACATTAGTTTTATTTCAAAATGAAACTTCCATTCAATAAGTATGGGTATATTGAATGGAAAGTTTCATACGTGTTTTTTGAAAATTTATTTTTAATTTTGTTTGAAAATGAGACCTCCACCCAATAAGTGTGGGTATATTGGATGGAGACATTCATATGTGCTTTTTGAAAATATGAAAACCCCAACTTAACACATGTGGAATGTGTTAAGTGGAAGTTCAAAGTGATGATTTTGCTTGAAGAGGTAATATCCAATCAACACATTTGGATGTATTGAATGGAAATGCCCATCTTCAAATTTTATGCTTTTTGAAAATATGATTGTTGAAATTTTATTTTTGAAATTGAGGTCTTCACCAAAAGAATTGATTGAAGAAAATTTGTATTATTAGAAAAATGTAATTATTGGAATCTTATATTTTTTTTGAAAAGATGATCTTACATATTAACAATCATAAAAATTGTTAGATGAAAGTGATTTAGGAAAACTTTTGTGTAAAATATTTTATTATGTGCATTTTTGAAAGAGTGCTTTTTGGAAAGCATGATTTTTTTGATAAAGGATTTATTTTGTCTTTATTGTTTTAGAATGAACCTTTCCTTACCATAGAAATGATAAGGGGGAAGTCTTTAAATATTTTTTTTTATTAGATCTTTTTATTTTTACCCATTGGAGAATCCAATAGGAGTTTTAAGACCAACACGGGGTGAGGTCCTAAAACCTAAAGATGTTGGCTAGCTTAACTTAAGGATGAAATAAGCTAAGTGGAAATGTAATGAAAGATAGTCTTAGATTCATACCAAAGTATGAACCCACTATCGATAGTTGGAGATAACGATCATTTACCAAAGATGGAGAGAGGAACCCTCTCTAGCGGAGTCACTAGAAAAATTTGTGGTAAAATTTTTATATGTTAATTTCTAAAGAATAAAATATATACTTCCATCTTCACTCTATGTGGGATAAAATGAAGATAGAAATATATATCTCTCCTTTTTATGCATTTTTGACACCATGTAGATCTGCATATATTCTTATTGAGGATGATCGGTTACTTGAGGGTGTACTATCTCAGAAAGATGGAAGTCATCACCCTACAATGGACTTAATCACCTCAACAAGGACTCCTAAGGATAATGGGTTTGCATGTGTACCAAAGATTCTTCCCCTATTTTACATGGAAAATTAAAGTAGGATTTATTTTAAACCAGGTTCGTTAAGTTCCCTACAAGGGCAAGCCCCTATAGTTAATTACATCCTAAGGAATGAGATCCCTTAGGAATACTCTCGATTAAGGTAAATGATCATTATCTCCAAAGATTTTAATAAGTAGGACTATCAATCAATTAGTTTATTTTAAAAGATCAAATGAGATTGATCGAAGAGAGAATTATTATCAAAGACAAAAGAAGATAAGTAGGATATGTTCATGATGCTAGGAAACCAAACGAGCATCTCAAACTATCCTATGATTGTGCTTTACATTTTTGAAATTGAATTACTCATTTGAGTTGATTTTTATTAGAAATTTAGGGCTTATAATTCCACAATACAAGTTATAGAAATGTCTAAGAGGTGAGGATTTATGCTTATGGTCCATAGAAGGGAGAAACAACCTCAGAACCTAAGCATAGGGTGCTTTGGCGAGGGTCAAAAGCATGACTTAATATCTAAGGCAAAAAAATGAGTTTTTGGTTTGCCTCCACAAGAGAGGACAAATCACCCGACTGCTTGGACTTATAACCGCCTGAGGGTGGCCGCCAACTAACTCCTTCTATGATTTTAAATTCATGTAAGCAAGCCATATTCTTCATGCAAGATAGCCAGGCTATTATATATTTAGAAAGAGACTAAGTTGCTAAACTCACTCCTTAAGAGACTAGATCATATAATGGTATGTGAAAAGACCTAAATTTAAAGCAAACATATTACATGTTATTTTATTTTTGGATAATCATTTGACTCAGGCTTATGGGATTCATATGCCTAATGCATGAGAAGTAAGATTATTGACCAAAATCAGTGAGAAGGGAGGAGGTGTGTTTCCACAATGTGTCTCAAAAGTCTAGCTAAATTTTTCTAGCAAAGGTAGAAGCCTTCCAATCAAGAGTGTAATAATATGCTTTTGTGCATTATGTTATAAAAGAAATGCTCATCCAGCTAAGGGGTTATTAATTCTTTTATCTTGATTTTAACTTAGGCTTTAAATGAGGTTATGAGTTGTGTATTTTAATTTTGAATTGATTAGTTTGGTAGAAGATTTATTTTTTTCTAAGAGCCTAATCATCTTCCAGGACATACATCAAAGTAAGGAAGAAACTAAGAAAACATGCCATCTTAATGCACAAGCTAAACAAAATATCACACAATTTTATAAAGCTAACGTAAAAGAATAAAAGGCCATTTGTGGTCAGGTACCACCGCACAAATCTGAAAACAAATTGGGTAGCTAAGCTCCACCCTTATACAACCCAGATTATAAATGAATCAATTTACAATTAAGTAAATAAATTCATGTTATGGGGTTCTTCTTTCTTCTTTTCTTCTTTTCTTCTTTCTTCTTTTTCCTTTTCTTCTTTGGTTCCTTCTCTTGGATGGTTGGAAGGTGGTTGCTCTAAAGGCTTCACATTATAAATAAGATGTAATCTTATGACCAATGTTCATCATAATTCCCCATAACATTCATTCCAAAATCCTAATTACAAAAAAATTATATGAAAAGAAAATATTAATCTAACTAACACCTGCAAGACAGAGATTAGCTAAACAAATCATACAAATCTCAAGCATGTATATTAGACTTAGCACCCAACACATGGGTGAACCAGTCCACCTAGCCTATTGGATTCTGCTTAGGGGTATAAGCACCTGCACAGCTAAAGCAATTATATTTTTATTACAACACCCCTTAAGCACAATCCCTTACAAAAAATAATGATTTGACTAAATCATTCCACCATTCATTCTACACATGTTCATCCAACATCCAGACTAAAACATACATCACAAAACAAAAGAAAACATTAAACTATGCATCACCGTGACCTAAAGCTAAAAGTGGTGACTTAGCCTAATGTGTGTGCTTTAGAGGGTTTGTGTGGTATGCTTAGCTATGATTTTAAGGTTTGGATTTTCTAAGTGTAAAGATGTTCAACTTAGATGGGTGGTTTCATTTAAGTGTTCAGTTGATTTGTGTTAATTTTATTTTGTTTTTTTGCTTTGGTTTAAATGAACCCTACAATTAATTACTAAGTTTTAAAGAGATTGAAAAGAGAATAGGACTTCTCTTTTCTTCCCTACCCTAATTAATTTCTAAAGTGGATTCATGTTTAGTTTTGTTTAGCAAATATTTTATTATGTGTTTTAATTAATCTTAAGTTTATATCAATTCTAAATAAACCTATTAAAAAAAGAAAGTCATTTTAAAATTAAGTAAAGTAAACAAAATTCACAAAACATACATCACTCCATTTCTTTCCCAACATGTATAACATGCATATGAATGAATCCTAAGAATATCTATACATACAAATAGAAATGTTTAGCATACTTTATGATGATTGCTAAGTGAATTACTTAAGAAAATTTGAATGCTTATGATGCATGATTTTCATTAAGTAAAAAATGAGTTTCTTATCCAATTTTTATATGCACACATGAATATATGAAAGGCATAAGTGAGTACGACACCATTGTTAAGCAGGGGTGTAAGGTACAAGAACTACTTAGGGCTACTTAAAGCCTTGCAATCTCTAGGTTGTCCAGACGAATATACCACTTTCCTTAATTACAAGTATATGTACCAAAGAAATAAATGAAAAAGAAAAAAGCAAAAGTTTGTACTGGTTGATTTATTCTATTTATGTAATGTATATGTACAAGTGTAGATATCCTTCTTAAGTAAATGGCATAGAAATTAATAGGAAATAAAATTAGGCAAGTGTTAGGTTCTTTTCAAATGAACTAAACACTTTACCAAATCCTATTCAAAACTATACTAAAAGAGGGGAGAAGGAAAACTACCCTAAGCACATCCTTATATTTTACTCACATGCATGCTCATAAATAAAATATAAGTAACACACTTTTAGTTTTGGTAATTGATTCATATATTTTTAAAAATAATTTGGATTTAATAGTGATAATAGCCACTCATATTCCTATTTTAGCCAAAACATACAATTTGACATAAAAGAAACATTTCACTTTCATTTTGATTTTTGAAAAGGAAGAAAGCATGAAATCCATATAACATACACATTTAGCATGTTGTGAAGGAACTAGAATGATGAAAGCATGTAAACACATTCACCCTAAATAATTCCTAAAGATAATCTTATGAAAAAAAAAGCTTAAAACAAATCAAATTATTTTTAAAGAATATTTGATTTTTGTTTTGAGTTTGATTTAATTTGAGAAATGTGAGGTGAGTTTGCTATTCCTAGCTAATTACCACATATGTTGGTTATTTTAGTTTAGTTTTTGGGTGATTAGATGATTTTTATATGTTACTTAGGTTAAGTATGGATTAAGCATGTTAATTACCCCTTACCTATACCACCTTAGTATAGTTAATCAAATAATTATGAGCCAATGAGATGTCATAAAATCACATAAGGAATTTAAATCAATAATGCACATAGTAAGAAAAGGGCCTAATGCATTTGGCTCATGATTCATGATTAATTAAACAAAGAGGTTTTAACTTGAGTAATTTCATAAACCCTCCTCACACATGTGAGTTGAGTTTTGATTTCCTTAATATACTTAGGCTTTTAAACACTTAAGCATCTACCCAAGATAGATTAATTAAGTTCTAAAAGTTTTAGAATTTTATAAAATTAATTAAGGGGGAAATTAGTTAAATTAAAATTGGGTTGGATTAGGAATATCTTAAGGAAAGCATCCCAAAATTATTCCCTAAATCTCACATTCACTTAATCCAAAACTTAATTTACTCAATCAGAGTGTTAGACCACTAATTATGCCTTTATTTAAGCCTAATTATATTAAGGGAGTGATTAAGGAATGAACTAGTAATTCTCCTAATTAAGCCACTAATAAATCCCAAGAAACTTAGGAGAGGCAAGAGTCATCCCACTAATTAAGCACAAAAATTTTGGGATTAATCAGTGGATTAATCAAAGGATAATTACAAAATTAATATTCTCAATAAAATTAAAATTTAGAGAAAAGAACTATTCCAAATCAATTAAAATTAATTTTAAAATATTCTATGTTCAATTATTTTTCATATAAAATTTATTTCATATTTTTCTAAGTTTTTTACACTTAGATATGAATTTAAAAAGATTTGGTGATTAATTAGAAATTAAATAATCCATAATTATATTATTAATCCGTGGCACGCGCTTTTACATGTGCTTTCCATGAGATTGGCTCCTTAACTCATCACATTATAGTGTCGCGTGGCGGCGGCACTATGTGCTTTCTCCTCAACCATCCAATCAAGGATTAGATGGTTGAGATTAAAGCTGCGGATCAGAGAGAAAAAACATGGTAGGCTACGTGTTCTAATTTTGGCCATCCATTCAAAATGCTCAGATGGATGGCTAGAGATTCATCCCTTCCGCTCTCTATGTGAAAGGAGATCCGTCCATGTTCTAGGCCATGATCTAAGCTCCATTGAGGTCGGATTGGGCTAAATTTAGCCCACACCTTCATTTATTATAGATCATATCTAACAGTTAAAATCCCATGAGATTAAACTTTCTTTCACAAAGATCCACACTATGGCTAGTTTAAGCTCAGAAAAATGGTTTACCTTGTCGGAGGTGATCACCAGTGCTCGATTCCCTTTGAGAAGCTTCGTCTAGTTAGGACGAAGCTTTGCTAAAGTTTGGAGGCTTTTAAATTGAGTAGATGCTTCAACGGGTCAACTCTTCCTTGTCTTGAGCTCGACCTTGATCGAATTGGATTCTCCCTTGCCTTTGGAGGTTGAGAAAGAGCTTAGGAAAGTTTGACTTGGTCCTCTGATGGAACTTGAAGAAGGAATTGGGTTGATGTTGAGTGTTAAGTAAGCTGGCTTTTCAATAGAGATCCCCTATTTTCAAGCTCTAAAAATCAAGAATGGAGATTTTCAAACCCTCTCTAGGAAGCTTAGGAAGACTCTCTAAGGCTTGCTCTGAGTTCCTATGCTTCAATCGATAGAGGGAATGTGTAGATTGAATTGAATTAAGGGGAGTATATCTCCCCCTTGAAGGATCAGATGGCCGTAAGCCTCCTTGCCATTTTGATCCAATACACCTCATGTAATGAGTTGATTAGGTTGTCTTGAATTGCATGTGGTTCAGTTTTGGCCAGAGAAGGAGTGGGTGAGGTGGCCATGTGCTTGAATTGAGTGGAAGGAGGATTTCCATGTGGTCCATTTCAATGGGAGTGGTCGGTTTGGCTATTGGGCTAATTTGGCCTAACCCAAACCCATTGGGTTGGGTGCACCACACTCTGTAGTGTTCACTTGATCCACTAAGAGAGTCTTAAGTGGTTATCAAGAAGATTTAACCAAATTCCAAGTGGAATTGGCCAAAAATTACCCTATGGCATAGGGGTACAATGGTCATTTTACCTTAATTTTAGTTTGAGTATGTTTGATATGATGAGAAAATAGGTTTGGCCAAATTTCATTAAATTTGGAGTTAGTTTGATATGATTTGGCTCATGTTGACCCATTTAGGTCAAAATGGGTCAACTTGGGACAAGTTGACCAAATGATCAAATTGGGTCAAACTAAGGGTTGGGTCAAGTTCATATGGCCATTTGAAATGTTTTGGTGGCTTTGGTTTGATTCAATTTGGTTCAAGTTTGAATTTGGTTCATTTGATTTCATTTAGGTTAAATGGGTCAAGTTGACCAATTTGACCCATTTGACCTATTTGAGATAGGTCATGGGTACGTTTAGGTTTGGTTGGTCATATGAAATAGATTGGTATCTTTATTTCTAATCAATTTTGGTTAAGTTTGAATTTGGCTCAATATGACCCTTTGGGTCAAGTTGGGTTCAAGGTCAATTGGGCTAGGTTAGGTCTAGTTGGCCAATTGAGGCTTTGGTCAAGTTTAACAATCATTTTGGAATGAACTTGACCCATTAGTTTCAATCAATTTGGCTTAGATCAAGTTTTGACACATTTTGACTTTTTAGGTCAATTTGGGTCAACTTGGGTCAACTTGGGTCAAGTGGCCAATTGGGCTAGGTTAGGCTTAAATGTTGACTTGGTCAAGTTCAAACATTGATCATGAATGAACTTAGATCATTGGTTTCAATCAACTTAGCCTATGGTGGATTTTGGCTATGTTGGGTTTCATTTTGGCTAAGTGTTGACTTAGGCGACCCTTAGTTTTGACTTGGTTTGACCCAATTTGAGTGATTGATCATCTCATGATGATTGTTGATCATGATGAGAGGCTTAGGTGAGTTTGATTCAATCCAATTTGGTCAGGGTTATAATTTGGCTCATAAGGGTACTTTAGGTCACTTTGGAAGCCTAAGTGGGTCAAATGGTTTGGTCAAAGCTTGATTTGAGTTTGATTGTACTCACATATGGACTTATGATTGAAATATAAATCCATTTGCAAGAGATTTGAAGTCAAATAGATTTTGATTCATTTGACAATTTCAAGTTCAAAGGGTGAACATGAAATGGATTTTGGCATGATTTTAATTGTGTTTTTTTGTTGATTGATTGTATTGTATTTATTTTGGATTCATGATTGAAGGATTGATTGAATCATGAAGAAAAATCAAGGGTTTGGCTTGATTTAAAATTGATTTGGCTAAGTTCAAGATTTTGACTTGAAAGGCTTAGGTGGGATTTTGATTGAATTTGGGTTTGATTTTTGGGTTCGGTTTTGGTTGTTTGAATTTATATTTCATTTATATATATGAATATAAATAATGATATAAATGGGTCATGAGAAAATT
The DNA here is from genome assembly GCA_021442155.1 of Cymbidium sinense. NCBI lineage: Eukaryota > Viridiplantae > Streptophyta > Magnoliopsida > Asparagales > Orchidaceae > Cymbidium > Cymbidium sinense. The sequence continues at coordinate 15,292,085 of CM038224.1, read as the reverse complement.
TCATGAGTTTGAAGTGATTTGAATATGATCTAGGCTAAGCCCTTAAGAGAAAATCAAAGTGACTTAGGAAAGATTTTGAACTTGGAATTAAATTTTAGATTTAGTTTGATTGATTTAAATTTATATTTCATTTATACATGTGAATATAAATGAGAATATAAATGAGTTATGAGAAAATTTTATGAATTTGAACTGATTTAAAGATGATTTACGCTAAGTCCTTAAGAGGGGATTAAATGACTTAAGAAGGATTTTGAATTTAGAATTTGAATTTTGGATTTAGTTTGCTTAATTTGAATTTATATTTCATTTACATATGTGAATTTAAATGAGAATATAAAATGAGTTGTGAGAAAATTTTATGAATTTGAATTGATTTAAAGATGATTTAGGCAGTCCTTAAGAGGAGATTTAAGGACTTAAGAAGGATTTTGAATTTGAAATTTGAATTTTGGATTTAGTTTGATTGATTTGAATTTATATTTCCTTTATATATGTGAATATAAATGAGAGTATAATATGAGTTATGAGAAAATTTTATGAGTTTGAGTTGATTTGAAGATGATTTAGGCTAAGTCCATGAAAAGAAATCAAAGGACTTAGGTAAGATTTGGAATTTATAATTTGAATTTTGGATTTCAATCATGGATTTCAATCATGGGTTTCAATCATGTGGCATTGATTTGAGTTTGGAGAAAATCAATTAGGCTGGAATTGACACATAGGTTACATCATCCAAAAAGTTCTTGTAGACCTGGGGTGGTGTTTCCCTAAGGAGATAGGTTTAAGTCTACCTTAGCTAACAAAGGGTTGTTTGCCTTATCAAGTATACCCTATGATTCACAACTCAAAAGGCAGAGTCATTGGGGAGCATACAGGCTACGGTCGTGATCATAATATGATGGATCTTGACTGGTCAAACCACCTGATCAGAGGACTCTAGTCGTAACTACTTCATCTATGGAGCCTACTGGCCAAGCCACACAGTCAAAGGACATGGGCCACGTCCTTACTGGCAAGAGATTGATTGAAAGTGAACATAACATAACACTTGATTTGACATTAGCTCCTTTGTGAGCTTGAGTTTTCTTAATTTATCACCTCTGACAAATAGTTGTGGAAGGTGGATAGATTAAGTTTTCATTTAAGCTTTTAACGATTGAATTTCATTTAAGTAGTTTTAGGTTACTACCTAATTTGAGTTAATTTGATTTGAATATATTTAAGAGCTTTAGATCCTGTCAACTTTAGTTAGCTCCTAACAGAAGATTAGATCTACTATCACTTGATAGAATTAGCTTCTCAGATATTTTACAAAGTTAAAATTATTATAATATATTTTTAGGTTTTATTAACCCAAACCCAGTCATAAGACTAAACTGACAAACAACCCGCGCAGTATCCTCAGACACTTGAATTTAAATATTCAGCATAGTGTCGGGGTCTATGCAGGTATATTTGAGATTGTTTTAACTAATTCCTTCTGTTCTCTTGTACGATGTGTTGTGAATCCGGTGACATTTTTACTTTGAATTTTTAAATGGTGCCTTCTGCCCGCCTGCATTTGACTATTGCAGGTTCAGTGGCATTCATTTGAAAGTTTGTACGAACTTTGACTAAGAATATATTCATTCTAGAAATGTGTAATGAATTTATTTTCATTCAAGCATTTGCATGTATTTTGCAATATTTGAACCAAAGGAGTGACCGCTATAAGATATATATAAGGACATACTTCATGCAGTTGTATTCATACAAATTTACATGTATGAAATTCTCCCAAAAGGATGCTTCAAGCCTCAATAATTTAATCATTCAAAGACACTCCGCATTTTCTACAACTTGCCATTCAATCTTCATTTTATTTTCTAATCGAATATATTAAAGGAAATGAATCTCACAAAAATAGCCTTAGGATACTCTTCAAATTTTCAAGAGATGTTTATATACAACGATCACTGAATCACTATCCTCACTATCAACTTTTTGCTTAAGAGTAAACATCTATTGATTACATTAGTAGATTCAGATTAAAGATCTTTTATTCCAAATCTTCAATATTCATAAAAGAGTTGTTAAACCCAATTTAGATTCATCCTTAACTTCATATCAAATTTCCTATTCATTTGAAAATTAGACTTCAAATTTACTACAAGTCTATTATGAGTTTAGTATTAACTTCCTTAAGTTTCACTTGCATTTGATTTGATAGCAAACATGGAACAAGGTTGTTGTGATATGTTTTACATATGTCCTTATTGTACTTAATTATTAGTTTAATTATAAGTGGGTCCCACAAAGATGGCTTTCCTTTCCTATAAATAGGCTAAGGGGATCTTATCCCTCATATCATTTGCTTGAAAAACACTTCATAGCCCTTAAAGGATTTGAACCAAGGAAGAGAATTTGCTTGTGTTTAAAGTAAGTATTTTACTTTATTATTATATTTCTCTTTTTGTTTTTAAGTTTCCCTTTAAGTATTCTCCATTTATTTTTTTCTTTAATTTAATGTCTACCTTCATATTTATTATGCATTATTTTATTTGATTTAAGTTTAAATGATTTCCATTTAAGTCTCAAATTTAATCCAAAATCAGGCATAATTTCTGCAGCCTCTCGATGTCATCCCCGCGTAGGAGGCTGCATCGAAAGTATTTTGGCTTTCTCAATACACCCTAATGAGCATAGCGAGCGGTGTCTTGTGACACCATAATTGATTTCCATCTCGTCACGCTCTAATGAGTGTGATGAGGCCTTTAAACCTGAAAGAAGATAAATGCAAGAAAATTTATATATTCATTTCCCTTTTTTTTCTAAGTCCAGAAATTTGACAAAATTTTGGTAGAATTTTGACTAGGGGGAGTGGCATCTAATGGATGTTGCTTGCTCTGCATAATGAGCGTGGCTCTGTGAGACACAACCATGTTCTTGTACCTCTACTAATGGGCATTAGTGGGGTCTTGAAACCTACAAAGAGAGACACAAGCATACATATATCTCTACACATTTACATTCATATACATTCACGAATTGTGCATTGCACATATTCAAATTTAGGCTTGCTTGGTATGCACTATTGAGCGTAGAGAGTGGTGTCTTGCGACACTACAGCTGTCTTTGCACACGCTACGCCCTATGGGGCATTAGTAGGGTATTGAAACCTCTGCTAATATCTGATGATAAATCCCCTTGGCAACCTCATAGATGCCCCTATGTGCAAGTATATCCAATCCCTCAAACGAAATAGACTCAAATAGAAGATTAGCTTACCAGGCAGCCAAAGACTCTGATCCCTGAATGACAAAATATCTTGTTTAACTCTTATTATCATCACATATAAACCATTCGTACGACGAGGAGCTCACTGAATTCAAATCCTCTGTAATAGCCTCCTTCATCTCCTCCTTCCCCGATCACAGTCACTAAGTTTGTAGTGGCAACAAAAGAAGCCACTTGTGATCTCTCTTAACTTCATCTTCATTTGAAATGGCACTAATGGAGGGATCATCTCCACTCTCTCCCTTCTTTGTTCTTTGAGGAAGAATGTTGTGTTTGAGATTGCAGATAAGTGGCAGCAAAAGAGGCTATCCGATAGGGTGGTAATTAATCGACAACATTTTTACCATGAATCTTATTCCCTTGCCTTTCAGCTGTTGGCTCTGCAGGACTTTTATTTTACTCTGGTGTTGATCCCTCAGCATTAGACAATAAGGCTTTCTTCTCTAATGATGAATTGACATAGTGAAGTCTATGATATTTAAGAAGCCTATTTGACATGATATCAGGTATGTTGTACAAAAGCTTTGCTAGATAAGACATCTTGGCATAGAATTGCGCCTCCGATAGCGAGACCTGATAGAGAAATCTTGAGAATGATTCCTTATTGAAATGGTAGTCTTGAACTGTTTCAAGACCTTCTACAATACGGAAGCCATCAAGCCCCTTTTTTTGTCAGTGGAGTCACCAACGGCATCAGAGTCAACGGAAATAGAAGAAGATGAATCGGCATCGCCTGGAGCCGGTACATGCCATCTAATGGTAGGATGACACTGGCGATCCTTCACCCCCAACTCAAATCATGACCAGCGGAAGCAAGGAAACATATAAAGGTCATTTTTTTCCTACCGTGTGAGTTTCTAGAGGAAACGTGAGATGGACGAGTAGAGGAATGAGATTGGCGGTTAACCTTCCATCGAGAGGGAGCACCAGAGAGAATTGCAGTTTTTTGTATAGAGGATCACGAGTGGGAAGAGTTTCTTGCCAAAGGAGTTTTGAACGAGAGAGGGTAATCGTACCAGTGAGGGTTTGCGACTTCTTGCATTCGATTTTTTTTTTGAAGGAAATCGTGTGAACTAGAGTGAGTTTCAGATTTGCCATTTTATTAAAGGAGAGGAAGGAGGGAACTATTTGAAAGGAGAGGATAGGAGAGGTTGGTTTCCTGTGTGTGTGAAGAGGGAGGGTTCAGCTCGGGTTAGGGCCGATCGGGTGATGGAGGACCCGAGCTGATCAGTTTTAGGGATTAGCCCTTTTATGATATTTTTTATTATTTAATCATCTTTAATATGAACCTTATGTCGATATCATTATATGGTCAATATATATGATGAGTCAAGGTTATTCTAATGTTCTGGACATAACAGCACAGTCTGTTTTGTAATCGAAGGCCGTTTGGTTCAAGTCAGCATCAAATTGAGTCCATTTCAGCTCAAAATGCGCATTATAATTTTTGACCGCTTGATGTTCACTCAGACTTGTCCAAATTGAGTAAGAACAGTCTTACTTGATAGATTTTGATGTTTTAAAACTAATAGGATAATCAATTTCATGAACGGAGGTCACTTAATTTGCGTCAGGACCTCCTGACCTCGATATGTTTGTAGGCATGTTGATGACTCGATCGCTTGATCGGTTGATCCTGAAATAATGAAATATTTATATCCTGACTAGTTTTGATGTTTTGAATATGATGGTGAAGTCCGTTCTTCGATTGGAGGTCATTTGGATTGATTTTAGCGACGTCCAGTGCATTTTAATCTCAATTTGTGCATTGTCACTTCTGATCACTCGACATTTGCACAGGCTCGTCCGAATTGAGTGTGGATAGTCTCATTTGGTAGTTTTTGGCATTTTAAAGCTAATGATATGATCAATTTCATGAATAGAGGTATTTCAGACATCGTCGCTACCGATCGATATACATGTCGACACATGCTTCTCGACGGTTGCTCTTTAGATTATGCAATACTTATATCTTCATCAATTTTGACATTCTAAACGTGATGGTGAAGTCCATTCATCGATCGAAGGTCATTTTGAATATTTTTAGTGATGTCCAGTGCATTTGGAGCCCCGATTTGCGCACTATCACCTCCGAAGTCCATCGAATTCGACTTGTAGGCTTGACTCAACTTATGACACATATATGGAGGTCAACAATATAATATGCAAAAGTCTCTTTCACATCGCATGGTTAAATCAATATTTACTAAATCCTGATTGATGGGGATTTAGACAAGAAGAAGGAAGAAGCGGGGAGGAACCTAGGAGGAAAGATGAGGGTTACCTTCGTGACATCTCCGAACCTTTTTTTTGGGTACCAAATGTCCAACGGAGTACAAGGGTAGAAAGACACGGTGTTATCTTCATGACATCTCCCTTTTCTTATTTTTGGCTAGCAGTGGAGGGTAGAAAGACGAGTTATCTTCCCATCCCTTCCATTTTTCGGCCCAGCAGAGCAGGGCTTAAATAACGTGTGGTCGGCTTGTGGGAAGTGAGGGCACGTGCCCCTAGGGCCCCCACTCTCTATCTATCCCTGCATATATAATATATCCAAGGCATGAATTGGTAATGTATGAGGGCCTTTCTCCAGTAATCGGAATCCATCCAATAGTCTTTGCTTTTACGACAACATAGAAGAAATAGTGTCTCCAATCCAAACACAAGAGAAAACTTCAGCACAATCTTTCGCACTAACATCAATCTCATTCACCTGTCGAATGGCTACTTCAATTTCTGAGGTATATATATATATATATATATATATATATATATATATATATATATATATATATATATATATATATATATATATATATATATATATATATATATATATATATATATATATATATATATATCATCATCAACTCTATTATCTAATTATATTTGTATATTTAACTATTGTAATCAATATATATATATAATATATTACACATTGTGTTTTATTCATTATCTGATCCAAGACTAACTAAGTTAATATGGGTTGATTCAAATTTTCTTAAGTTGAACATCTATTTCAATTTTTTCCTTCTCATATAGGTCTAGAATTGCAGCATAACAATTTTTTTTTTTCAGTTTCGTTCATGCACTTATTCAATGCACCAATAAAGTTTATTAGTAAACAAATCAAGCTGCCAAATACTATGATATAATTTTAGGGTTCTAAGCAAAAAAAACATTTAGAAAAATAAAGTTCTGCTTATATTATGTATGTTGGGATCATAAAAAATTTTATATGATCAAGCACAACTTCCAACATGATGCACAAATCTTGAAACAATTTAAAAAACCAAACTGATACTTAAATTTATACAAAAATTAAATAGGAGGACAAAAGAGTGCAAAATAACACAAAAACCTTGCAAAAAAGCCCAACTGATTGAGAAAAGGTTGTTGGCACAATGATTGTTAGATTTGAAGCCCAAAAGAGTCTTATAGTCTAACCTTATTGAACTAACCAAAATCTGCCCAATTCAACCAAGTCTCCACCTTCACAAAATATTTATAACTATAAGTGAAGATGATGAAGATGGCAATACTCAAAAGTCACCCAAAGGAGTTGTCGTAACTCAATTGATGTTAAGCATGTACTCATTATTGTGTACTTTGCCTTTGAAATTTCTAACTTCTAAAAGTCATGATATTCTCCATAATCTCCATTCCAACTAATTGCACTCAAAAGATAAACATTTCATATAAAAATAGTGAGACATCATCATAATTTTATGGTAATCCCAAGTTCAAGAAATTAACAATCTAAGAATTATTCTTGTCATTCAAACCATCACAATTTTGATACATGCTCATTGTGACTTGCAGTGTCAAGATTTTAAAAGTGTAACATTTGAATTTCCCATTTAAGACATAGTTTGCAATGACCATCAACAAACCACCATTGTTGGCCACTCAAGTTAATCTGATATTAGCGGTCCAATTAGATATATTAAAGGCAGTATCGCCCAACCAAATTTTGATATGCAAATTGAAGCATTCATCATTACTAGCTATGATAAATATTCCATATTATTCTAAATAAGGGGCACTATGCATTTTAAAAAATTCAACAAATAGGCCTCAATTTAACACAATTGGGGGTAGTTAAAGATGTACAATTTTTCAACCATAGAAGAACCCATATCCTTGGGAAATCCTACAGTGGTCGTAGCATATACAAGCCTAGAGGTGCCAAGATTCTTGTAAAGATCATACATAAACTAATCTTTTTCTATATCTATGTCACAACTTTTTTTTTAATGTAGACATTATTATTTACATACTCATATCATAAACTTGTTTGCAAAAAATCTGTATTAAACCTAAATCTGGGCTCATGCTTGGGGACTAAATTCAATCCTATTGTGTTTTTGGGTTAGCCTTAGGAATAAAAATTCTTACTTGACCCACCCTAACCAAATGTGAGATTTTTAAGTTTATTTTGAACAGGTTTAGCAATTTGACTTGTTCAAAATGCAGATACCAAATTGGAGAGCCTAATGAGGATATTGGGTTAGGTTAGGCTTGAGCAATGACTTTTAAGCTCTCATCCAGATTTGATCTAGCCCAAACGAGTTAGTGCTTAGGCCAAGTTGCATAGCATCCACACCTTAGTCCCAAACCTACTTGCAATGTAGTTTTTATTGCATCTAGATCTACATCGCAACCTTGTCTATCATGTTAAGAGCTACATGTAACTTCACTTGTGTCAACTATCTTCTTCAAAACCTATACAACAACCTCATCTGCATGACAACAATATCTTTTAAGATTTGTATTGTAACAATCTCCCTCAAGACTTAAGCACAATCTTGCTTATATTGTAGCTATCAATTTTAAGACCTATGTGGCAATTGTGTTTAACCTATAGTCATTGTTGCCTATGTTGTAATCTCTCATACACAACTTTCTTCTTTTAAGCATGCCTACTTGTGTTGCGACTATCACCTTAAGATTTACATCACAATGTGATTTAAAACATAGCTATCATTACAACAAGACTATGCCATAAATTTATTTGCATTTGGACAATAATTCCAATAGTGCTACACACTGAAAATTGAAATACTTTGTGCCCTTGGATATGCTATATGATTATGTTAAAACTAATTTTGTAGGAATATTATAATAGTTTAAACCATTTTACACAATTTTTCTTTGCATTGGCATCACAATACTAGATGCCTTCCGTGTTCTCTCATACCTCAAGTATTACTTAGGCACTATTGAAGGCAATAAGATAGCTAATGATTGACGTGCTAGGTGCCACCCTAAAAAAATAAATGAATATAACACTTATAAAGTAATTTTATGTTTCATTGCATTCCAAGATTTACCTGCCAATAGTTTGTTTAACTTATTTTCAGGTGTGTCTCTTGTTTTGCATGCTCTTGATGCTCTTTTTGTGTTACCTCATGTCAAATTATCAACATAAAATTTTAACTTATCTTTAATTTTTGAAATATTAACACATATCTTTTCAATTAGCAAAGCGCTTCCCACAAGCTTCATGCCTTAAGACACTCACAGATTATAATGCCTCTTGCATGAGAGGTGTACATGGCATTGTGATCTCATCTTGCCTTGTCCAAGGGCCTAGATGAGCATTTGGCACCCCTTAACATCACTACCATCAAATTAAAATTCTATGGATAAAGTGACCTAATTCTTCTTTGAAAGTTTCAATTAGATGACTTATACACTCATAAGCATTTCATTTATTTTTCTGTGTGAGTAATCAAGTAATAAACTTCAACTAATAATAACATTTTTTTTATTCTTACCCTTCTCCTTCAACATAACTGATTGTTTGATATAAGCTAAAAACATAACATAAATTATATTGTAATATATCATAATTTTATTGTGTGTGTAAATGGGGGTGATCGTGAGAGTGCATGTATATGGTCGCATGAGCAAGAAATTTCACTTTTACGAGTCCGTTTGTTAGAAATAATGTTCAATAAAAATGTTACTTTGCCACAAAGTTAAAAAATAAAAAATAAAAGAGAACCATGATAGATATTGGTTTTACCAATATTTTTACCTTAAAAAACCATCCCTAAAAGAGACGTTATGGAGATAGCAAGCAGTATTGATAACCTAGACACATTCCATGGCTAATTGTTATTATCAAAATTCATGTCTATATGTTCTAATTTAGATATTAAAGTTCAATCAAAATATTTATAATGATATCAAACATATTCTTGAGAAGCTTATAATTCAAAATACAAGTAGTAGTATGAAAGATAAGAAAAAATGAATTTCTTGCCCATAATCACATGATTTTATAAGTTTTAGATGATCCCAATATGAAATTAGAATACAATCAATATGAGAGATATCTTCTTTCTTATTTCAATAAATTTCATTCTTTCAAGAAAGAAGCTTATTCTTTTATGCTTTACATATTTTCTTTTTTACATCCACACACACAAAACACTAATGAAATATAATATCCCCTTCATTTTTGTGCTAAACCAAACAACTAGCTTCATGTTTGAAGTCAATCTTCTTCAATTTGAAAATAATATCATGATAAAAGCATAAATATTTAAAGCTAGCACACTTGTCTTACTTACTACAAAAAATTATTGTTGCGTTGTGCATGGGATAACAACTATTCTCTTAAAGAAACAAGCTCATCTAGATAAAATTGCCAAGGATGAAGTTAATTAAAGTCCTTAATAGTCCATTTACACTAATTAAACCTAATGTAACTCATTTTTTGTGCAATAGAGACCTCTAAATAATAGGCAGAAAATAATCACATACCTCATTTGACACATGAAATATACCATCCTGAATTTCTATATCCAACATTCAGTTTTGGTAGATGTTTTTGCATGAAATTTAACTATACTTTTTAACAATTTTTAACGATCAAATATAAGTTAAAAATTGTTTGATTTTTTTTTTCTTAGCATCACTAGAACTAGTAGTTGTGGGCTCGAAAATTCAAACCTGGCATATTTACAATAATTTCTAAAATTAAATTTATTAATATTTGTATATGCGCGCACACACACACACTTCTCTTATCCTAAGAATAACGTGCCTATTCTCTTTTGTTTTCATCCACCACACCATGTAATCGCAAGATTCATAATAACACTAATTTTTAAAATATATAACATGAGATGTATATGGGGATCAAATTTTTTATTAATTTTGGGATGATTTAACCATTAACCAATTATCGTTATATTAAAGAATGAATGGATAGTAAGAGATGATGAAAAATCCATGCATTTGATTTCAGGCCATTTGAGACTCTAAATTTTGAAATCACAATTATTTTCTCAATAGAAATTATTTAATGCGCTCGATGAATGACTAAATTATCTAAAAATTACTGAAATTATGCATGTCATTAATTTTAATGACGCTAAACATGATGAATAATTTTGATTTTACAATTGAAAGCCATATTGTTACACTAGTCCATTTAAATTGATAGTTACTAATCCATTTTATCATTCATCATATATCTTAAATGATTAAGATTCAAAATAGGTAAATAAATAAAAAGTATATGATTACTTTTAAGTACTTTAAAGTTTAGTCATTCAAAAATTATCCTAGATCCTTCAAGATATATGAGGATAAATTATTATAAACTAGTCAAACTCTACAAATACAAGAACAAAGGCTTAGAATATAACTTTCTAAAAGTTTAATTTGACTTTCAGCTCAATTCAATATTCTGTAGATTTGTACTAAACTCACTTTTGATATTCATTAAAGTGAAAAGAAAATAAATTAATTATCTAATATATATATATATATATATATATATATATATATATATATATATATATATATATATATATATATATATATATATATATATATATATATATATATATATATATGTAGAAAAACCGCGGTAGAGTGAAAGTTTACTTTTTGTCGAAATCCACAATAAGCGTATTTAAAGAGTGAACAAGAAAACTAATTTTTTTACATGGAAAACCTCGAAAGAAAAAAAATCACTGTCTAGTAAAGGCCCACTATATATTTGTTTTGGAGTACAAGTTTTTTTGATAATGGATTACATAATTGTATATGAGAAGGATTGACAATGAGAATCCCAAAATCAGACAACAATAGCTATATAGTCACGTTCAGGTTGTAACAGTTGCTAGTGGTAACAAATGATGGTGAACATCGGAGAACAGCCACTGACGATGAAGGTTGTCATGATGGAGACCGATAGAGATTGACGACGAGGATCGAAGTATGGCTGGTTGACAACCCGAGTGTGGCATGATTGGAGGAATTTTCAAGCTTTAGAGCTCTCTCCTCTCTCTTGCTTCTCCTCCCCTCATATGAGAAATGAAGGGCTATTTATAGATTGGAGGAGTGACGTCTCTATAAATACATGCAAAACCCGTATCACTCCACTTCATCATACGGCTCAAAATGATCCCCTTGATCATATGATGTATTTTGTGTATTTGAATGCTCAAATGATGTCAGAATTATGATATCTTGGGTCCATTATCCATACATTTTGAGAGAACATATCTTCACGGGAGCATAAGATTATGACCATGAATTGGGCCGCATGTATGCGCAATGCGGTGGGCTCAAGATTTTGAGGTTATGGACCCATGCGGATATTTACCGGAGCTCAGCACAAGGTCTCGTCTCGGGTTGGATTACGAAAACGGGTCGCAAGAAATTGCTGGGCAAGCTAATGAAGAAAGGTGTGGCCTCGGCGGTCGAATAGACTGGATGGGTCGTGGAAAGCGGACGCCGCCAGCTTATAAGCTGAACGGTTGAGGGACCGCTGAACGGGGCCGGAAAGGCGTAATCCGGTCACACGTGCTGGTCGGGCGAGGCCTAGCGGGTCGGGCGGGTCCTGACGGAGCGGCCGGTATACATGGGTCGAACGGGCCGCTGTGCGGTCGCGTGGTCCCGCGGATCGGTCGCGGGTCACGCACGGTTTAGGTCGACGAACGGCGGAGCGGCAGCGTGAAGCGATGCCATAAAGGCCAGCTGACTACGCATACGCTGCCGCTTGATGGGGTGGTGGCAGCAACCGCAACGGTAGTCGATGGTGGCCGATCGAATGAGGGATGACCGAATGATGGTGGTGACCAGCAAAAATTTTTGATGATGGTCGGTGGTGGTATCAGCAGGAATGACGGTGGTTGGGCGACCGACGGGTGGTGTTAGCAACGGCATGGTAATCGACGGTGGTCGGCGTGTAAGTGAGGATGACCGGCGACGATGGTGGTGACTGACAAAAATTGTCGGGGATGGTCGGCGGTAGTGACCGGAATCGTAGCCATGAACGGCTACAATGGTGGTCGCCGCAACGGCGAATCGGCAAGCGGTAAATGTCGGGCAGACTAGAGTGGTAGTCGGCGGGGATGAGCGACGGCGGCGGTGATGGCGAAAAAAATTGCCATCGAATGGCGCGGTGACCGCCGGCGTGATCGACGGCGATGAGATTTTGACATATCCGTTGTGACTCGATGGCATTAACCTGTATGGAAAAATTTGAATGGAATCTATTGAGGATCTTTGACCTATCCGAATTTTTTGTCAGAGTATTACTCAACAATGCTAACTTGTGTGGAAGAAGTTGAATTGAATCTGTTGAGGATCTTTGACCCATCCGAGGTTGTTTGTCAGAGTGTTACCCGATGACGTTAACCTATGTGGAAGAGACTGTAGGAAGTCCACCAAGGACCTTTTGACCTATCCTAGGTTGTTTTTCAGAGTGTTACTTGATGATGTTAACCTGTGTGGAAGAGGCCGTAGGAAGTCCACCAAGGACCTTTTAACCTATCCTAGGTTGTTTGTCAGATTCTTTGCTCGATGACTTTAACCTGTGTGGAAGAGGTTGAATTGAATCCTCTGAGGATTTTTGACCTATCCAAGGTTGTTTGTCAGGGTGTTACCTGATGACGTTAATCTATGTGGAAGAGGTTGAATTGAATCCACTGAGAATTTTTGACCTATCTGAGGTTGTTTGTCAGGGTGTTACCCGATGATGTTAACCTATCTGGAAGAGGTTGAATTGAATCCATTGAGGATTTTTAACCTATCTGAGGTTGTTTGTGTTAGGACGCCAACGTATGGAAGAGGTTGAATTGAATTGAGATTTTGACCCATCCGAGGTTGTTGTCGAGTGTTACCCAATGACGTTAACTTGTATGGAAGAGTGCGGGAAGTCCACCAAGGACCTTTTGACCTATCTACGTTGTTTGTCGAGTCTTTGCTCGATGACGTTAACCTAAGAGGTCATGGGAAGTCCACCAAGGACCTTTTGATCTATCTAGGTTGTTTGTCGAGTGTTAATGACATTAACTGTATGGAAGAGGTCAATTGAATCTGAGGATTTTGACCTATCCAGGTTGTTTGTCGGTGTTACCCATGACGTTAACTGTATGGAAGAGGTCGTGGGAAGTCCACCAAGGACCTTTTGACCTATCCTAGGTTGTTTGTCAGAGTGTTACCCGATGACGTTAACCTGTATGGAAGAGGTCGAATTGAATCCGCTGAGAATTTTTCACCTATCCGAGATTGTTTGTCAGGGTGTTGCCCGATGATGTTAACCTGTATGGAAGAGGTCATGGGAAGTCCACCAAGGATCTTTTGAGCTATCCTAGGTTGTTTGTCAGAGTGTGACTTGATGACGTTAACTCGATGACGTTAACCTGTGTGGAAGATGTTGTATTGAATCCGCTGAGGATTTTGACCCATCCGAGGTTGTTTGTCAGAGTGTTACCCGATGATGTTAACCTGTATGGAAGAGGCCGTGGGAAGTCCACTAAGGACCTTTTGACTTATCATAGTTGTTTGTTAGAGTCTTTGCTCGATGACGTTAACCTATGTGGAAGAGGTTGAATTGTATCCGCTGAGGATTTTTGACCCATCCGAGGTTGTTTGTCAGAGTGTTACCCAATGACATTAACCTTTATGGAAGAGGTTGAATTGAATCCGCTGAGAATTTTGACTCATCCGAGGTTGTTTGTCAGAGTGTTACCCAATGACGTTAACCTGTATGGAATAGGTCGAATTGAATCCGCTGAGAATTTTTGACCTATCCGAGGTTGTTTATCAGGGTGTTACCCGATGACATTAACCTGTATGGAAGAGGTTGTAGGAAGTCCACCAAGGACCTTTTGACCCATCCTAGGTTGTTTGTCAGAGTCTTTGCTCGATGACGTTAACCTGTATGAAAGAGGTCGTAGGAAGTCCACCAAGGACCTTTTGACCTATCCTAGGTTGTTTGTCAGAGTCTTTGCTCGATGACGTTAACCTGTATGAAAGAGGTCGATTAAAACATTCGTTTGTGGTTGTAGCCAAAGTTGCTCCTTAACCCTGGTCTCATTTTTCCATGAGTATGAGTGGAAAAACATAATTTGCAAAGCTATATCTCTTCTCAATGTTGAAATATCCTCCAACTTTGACTTGTTTCTTGGAATGGTAATCGATTAGATGCTTAACATGGGTGATCTTCTAAGATTAAGATTTTCCCCCTAGTTTCTGACAAAATCTGAAGAAACAAAGTTTGATGAATCTTCATTCTTTGCTTGCGCTCCTTAAAAGTTTGAAATGCTCCACCTTGATGGTGGTTTTGATCTTGTTGGAAAACTTGGTCGCCATACAAGATGAAATAATGAGAATCAACTTCGAGACTGCCAAACTGCTTATGCCGCCATGGTAGAGTGAAAGTACTTTAGCTTTGTCGTGAAATCCAACACACACACAGGTATTTAAAGAGTGAACAAGAAAACTCCAGAATTTTTACGTGAAAAACCTCAAAAAGAGGGAAAAAACCATGAGGCCTAGCCCAGTAAGAAGCTTCTACTATATATTTATTTTGGAGTACAAGTTTTTTCGATAACAAGATTACATAATTATATATGAGAAGGGCTGACAATGGGAATCCCAAAATCAGACAACAATAGCTATATAGTCATGTTCAGGTTGTAATAGTTGCTAGTGGTAACAAATGATGGTGAACATCAGAGAACAGCCACTGACGATGAAGGTTGTCATGATGGAAACCGACGGAGATTGACGACGGCGAGGATCAACGGCGGCGGTGGTTGACAATCGTCGAGTGGTGGCATGATTGTGCTTGGAGGATATTTCAAGCTTTAGAGCTCTCTCCTCTCTCTTGCTTTGTCTCCCCTCATATGAGGAATGAGAGGCTATTTATAGATTGGAGGAGTGGCATCTCTATAAATACATGCAAAACCCGTACCACTCCACTTCATCGGACGGCTCAAAATGATCCGCTTGATCATATGATGTTTTTTGTGTATTTGAATGCTCAAATGATGTTGGAATTATGATATCTTGGGCTTGTTAGATTCGGCTCGTCAAGATGCTCGATTTGACTATAAACACTCAATGTTTAAGAGTCGATTGATAATAAACGCTTGATCTCAGTTAGTTTTGATTCATGATCAGATTGCTTTCTACGTCAAGATTAGTGCTTCGACTAGTTATATATATGTGTGTGTGTGTGTGTGTGTGTGTGTGTGTGTGTGTGTATACTTATAAAAAAAAATTGCATGGTAATCTCTAACCAAAGCTTGCATCTGTTCTGGAATATCCGTTACCATCCTACATAGTTAATTAAAAATTTAACAGTGTCATTAGAAAGACAATTATGTAATCTAAGAAATAAAACATGATATATATAGTCAAACTTGTTAAAACAACTATCATAAATCAACATATGGTGAAATACAAACTTCACAAATTTGTTTTTTCAAAATGTCAAAGATGTTATCATGTTTATATATCTTAAACTCATCTTATCTCAATCTTTTTTCATATTCATAGTTGTTCTCATTTATTAATAATGACCATGCATATAAATAGGATCCAATAATGGAGGGGCACAATAAGATAAAAATAATAATACTCATATATAAAATAAAAATTAAAGCATCTCATATAATAAAATAAAAAAATTAAATATCACATAACATAAATTTTCATCAAATTATTTTGAATTAAATCTGCGTAATTTATTTTCAATCTATGTTTGAAGAAATTCATGATTGCGAGACAGACATGACCCTTTTTGAAGATAAGTTCTTCAAACTTTATCGCGATCATCAAGATGATATTTAGAAATTTTTTCCTAATTGCTAGAAAATCATTTAAATTGAATTTTATGTGAGCTTGTTTAAACTTGTATTATTATTTTCAATGATGATATTATGTTAAGAGTTGAACTCATCTTGTTTAATTTTCTTCTAAATATTTCTCCATATCTAATTAAAAAGACCAATTTCGTGATTACGAGACTAACATGACCCTTTTTGAAGATAAGTTCTTCAAACTTTATCGCGATCATCAAGATGATATTTAGAAAATTTTTCCTAATTGCTAGAAAATCTTTTAAATTGAATTTTATGTGAGCTTGTTTAAACTTGTATTATTATTTTCACTGATAATATTATGTTAAGAGTTGAACTCATCTTGTTTAATTTTCTTTTAAATATTTCTCCATATCTAATTAAAAAGACCAATTAAATTAATAATATAAACTCTCAATCAATTACATATACACATGAATAAGAATAAAAATCAGAAGATATATTTTAGATCATATCTTAAAGATAAAAATAAAGGTTTACCTTCAGCATTTTAGAAAGACAAGAGTTATCTTCCCCTCCCTTCCCTTTTTCGCAGAGAGCTCATGTCACAAGGGTTGGTGGGCAGCTCTATCCGTCCCTGCATATATAATGTATCCCAAGGCATGAATTGGTAAGATATGAAAGCCCTCGTCTAGTAAGCGGAATCCATCGCATGGTTTTTGTACTTTTATGACAACATAGAAGGAATATTGTCTCCAGTCCAGACACAAGAGAAAACTTCAGCACACAATCCTTTGCACTGGCATACAATCTTAGTTCACCATAGTTGCCTATTTCAATTTCCAACCAGAGGCGCTCGATGGTCAAAGATTCTTCTCATAATGAAAATGAATTATATATGTATATATACAAATACTTAAGACCATAATATGCTGATCAATCCAGTAATTAACATAATTATATAGTTATTTATAGTGTTATATATTTACATCAACTACTTTTAAGATAAACTTTTGAAGCATTCTATCATCATCAACTCTATTATCTAATTATATATGTATCTCAATACTATTGTAATCATATATTATATATATATATATATA
Organism: Cymbidium sinense; assembly: GCA_021442155.1. Lineage (NCBI taxonomy): Eukaryota > Viridiplantae > Streptophyta > Magnoliopsida > Asparagales > Orchidaceae > Cymbidium > Cymbidium sinense. The sequence continues at coordinate 15,274,627 of CM038224.1, read as the reverse complement.
TATATATATATATATATATATATATATATATATATATATATATATATATTATGGAATATATTTACATGTATACTTTGGTGTGTTTTATTCAGTTATATATGATCCAAGACAAACTAATTTAATATGGATTATTCAAACTTTTGTAAGTTGAACATCTATTTCAATTTTTTCCTTCTCATATAGGTCTAGAATTGCTGCATAACATTTATTTATTTTTTTCAATTTTGTTCATGCACTTATTCAATGCCCAATTCAACCAAGTATCCATCTTCAAAAAACATTTATAACTATAAGTGAAGATGATGAAGATGGCAATACTCAAAAGTCACCCAAAGGAGTTGTTTCTATTGTTTTTTTATTGCATAAGCATGTACTCATTATTGTGTACTTTTCCTATGAAATTTCTAACTTCTCGAAGTCATGATATTCTCCATAATCTCTATTTGAAGGCAATTTTAATAACTATTTCCACTCAAAAGATGAATATTTTATATAAAAATAGTGAGACAACATCATAATTTTATGGTAACCCCAAGTTCAAGCAATAAACAATCTAAGAATTATTTTTGTCAATCAAACCATCACAATTTTGATACATGACCTCAGTGTGACTTGTAGCGTCAAGATTTTAAAATTGGAACATTTGAATTTCCCATCTAAGACATAGTTTGCAACGACCATCAACAAACCACCATTGTCAGCTACTCAAGTTAAACCAATCCAATTAGGTATACTAGAGGCAGTACTGTCCAACCAAATTTTGATAAGCAAATTGAAGCATTCATCATTACTAGTTATGCTAAATATTCCATATTATTCTAAATAAGGGGCATTATGCATTTTAAAAAAAATCAACAAATAGGTCTCAATTCAACACAATTGGAGCATTCAATGATTTACAATTTTTGAACCATAAAAGAACCCTTATCCTTGAGAAATCCTATAGGTAGCTGTCGTGGAAGCATACAATTTTACAAGCCTAGAGGTGCCAAGATTCTTGCAAAGATCATACATTAACTCATCTTTCTCTAGATCTATGTCACAACCTTATTTTTAACATAGCCATTATTGTTTATAGACCCATATTATAATGTTGTTTGCAACAAATCTATATTACACCTAAATCTGGACACATGCTTGGGGACTAAATTCAAATCTATTGTGTATTAGGATTAGCCTTAGAATAAAATTCTTGACCCACCCTAACATAATGCGAGATTTTTAAGTTTATTTTCAACAGGTTTAAGCAATTTGACTTGATCAAAACTCAAATACCAAATTGGAGAGCCTAATGAGAATATTGGGTTAGGTTAGGCTTGAGCAAAGATTTTCAAGCTCTCATCCTTATTTGATCTAGCCCAAATGACTTAGTGCTTAGGCCTAATTTCATTGCATCCATACCTTAGTCGCAAACCTACTTGCAATGTAGTTGTTATTGCATCTAGATCTACATCGTAACCTTGTCTATGATGTTGAGAGCTACATGTAACTTCACTTGTGTCAAGTATCTCCTTCAAGACCTATACAACAACCTCATATGCACTATAACAATATCTTTTAAGATTTGTATTGAAACTATCTCCCTCAAAACTTAAGCACAATCTTGCTTGTATTGTAGCTATCAATTTTAAGACCTATGTGGTAATTGTGTTTAACCTATAGTCATTGTTGCATATGTTGTAATCTCAATGCATCATCTCTTTTAAACATGCCAACTTGTGTAGTCACTATCACCTTAAGATTTACATCACAATGTTATTTAAATCATAGCTATCATTGCAATAAGATTATGCCATAATTCATTTGCATTTGGACAATAATTCCAATAGTGCTGCACACTGAAAGTTGAAATACTTTGTGCCCTTGGATATGCTATATGATTATGTTAAAACTAATTTTGTAGGAATATTATAATAGATTAAACAATTTTCCACATTTTTTCTTTGCACTGGTATCACAATACTAGATGCCTTCCATTTTTTCTCTCATACCTCAAGCACTATTTATGCACTCTTGAAGGCAATAAGATTGATAATGATTGAGATGCTAGGTGCCACCCTGAAAATAGAAATGATTATAAAACTTATAAAGTAATTTTATGTTTCATTGCATTCCATGATTAAGCTACCAATAGTTTTGTCTAGCTTATTTCAGAGTGTGTCTCTTGTTTCTCATTCTCTTGATGCTCTTTTTGTGTTACCTCATGTCAAATTATCAACATGAAAATTTAACTTATCTTTAATTTTTGAAATATTATCACATATCTCTTCAATTAGCAAAGCGCTCACCACAAACTGCATGCCTTAAGACACTCACACCTTATAATGGCTCCTGCATGAGAGGTTTACATGGCATTATGGCCTCATCTTGCCTTGTCCAAGTGCCTTGATGAGCATCTGGCTCCCCTTAACATCATTGCCATCAAATGAAAATTCTATGGATAAAATGACCTAATTCTCCTTTCAAAGTTTCAATTAAATGACTTATGAACTCAAAAGCATTTCATTTGTTTTACTGTATGTCTAATCAAGTAATAAACATCAACACATAATAACATTTTTTTTCTTTCTTATCCGTCTCCTTCAACATAACTGATGGTTTGATATAAGCTAAAAACATAAAATAAATTATATTATAATATATCATAATTTTATTGTGTGTGAAAATGGGGGTGACCATGAGAGTGCATGTATATGGTTGCATGAGCAAGAAATTTCACTTTTACGAGTCCATTTGTTAGAAATGTTGTTCCATAAATATGTTAGTTTGCCACAAAGTTAAAAAAATAAAAGAGAGTCATGACAAATATTAGTTTTACCTATATTTTTGACCTTCAAAAACCATCCCTAAGAGAGATATTATGGAGATAGCAAGCAGCATTGACAACCTAAACACGTTCCATGGCTAATTATTATTATCAAAATTCATGGATATATGTTTTAGTTTAGGTATTAAAGTATAATCAACATATTTATAATGATATTAAACATATTCTTGAGAATCCTATAAATCAAAATACAAGTTGTAATATGAAAGATAAGAAAAAATGAATTTCTTACCCATAATCACATGATTTTATAATTTTTAGATGATCCCAATATAAAATTAGAATATAATCAATATGAGAGCTATTTTCTTTCTCATTTCAATAAATTTCATTCTTTCAATAAAGAATCTTATTCTTTTATGCTTTACATATTCTCCTTTTCACGGCCACACACACAAACACTAATGAAATATAACACTCCTTCACTTTTGGTAAACCAAATAACTACCTTCATGTTTGAAGTCTATCTTTCTCAATTTGAAAATAATATCATGATAAAAGCATAAATAATTAAAGCTAGCACAGTGTCATAATTACTACAAAAATTATTGTTGTATTGTGCATGGGATAGCAACTATTCTCTTAAAGAAACAAGCTTAGTTAATGAAGCTAATTGAAGTCCTTAATAGTCCATTTACACTAATTAAACCTAATGTAACTCAATTTTTGTGCAACTGAGACCTCAAATAGTAGGCAGAAAATAACCACATACCTCATTTTACACATCGAATACACCATCCTAAATTTCTATATCAAACATTCACTTTTGGTCGATATTTTTGCATGAAATTTAACTATAATTTCTAACAATTTTTAACGGTCAAATATAAGAGCAAAATTGATTGATTATTTTTTCGTAGCATCATTAGAACTAATGGTATGAAAGGTTTTGAGATTTTAAGGCGTATGATCATCAATTGGATGTTAATTTTTTTTTTTACAATGAAAAGCTCCAACTTTTTTCAAAGCAAAGCTTCATTTTCATAAGAAGAATATTGCAGTTTCAACGAGTAGAGACTTTTAAATATCAAACATTCAAAAGCTATAAATCACGTCGCATTAAATAAAAAAAGTAAAAATGTTGTGTAATGAAAATGAGTTAGCAATAGTTTAATTAAAGCAAATTATCATCACTTAGGATAAAAACCAAAATAAGAAACCTCAATTTTAGGTGGTGTCGATTGTTAACAAGAGTGTTGATCAAGAAGTTACTATTGAAGACTATATTGATAGATAAATGGTTTTTAAGCCATCAATAAGAGATGATAACCAAAAAAAAATATTCTTTGCATAGGATAGAATAAGATGGAAAAATGAAATAAACCCAAAGGTTTGTTTGGTTGACATTTTAATAATGGAAACATAAAAGAAATTTCAAATGTTGGATATCTATTGGGAGCTCTAGAGCTAGGATTTTCATAGCACATGTTTTATATATGATATTAATTTTGGACTCGAAATTTGGATATTCAAAAATAGAGAGATAATTGTTACAATTTTTTTATGTAAATCTTGATGTAAGTATATGAATAAAAACCTTCATTTTGACTCAAGGACCATTTGAACTCTAAATTTAACAAATTTATAGTTGAAATAACTGTTAAATCATACCAACCAAAGATGTTAAAATTATTTTGATTTGAGTCCAAGTATGCCTAAATTAAACATTTAAACTATAATTAAAAATTTCATAACACTAAAGCAAGCATTTTGATGAAAGGAATCTAAAGCTCAAGATCACTAATTATGTTGTCATTAATTCAATTAATACAAAAATAGTCTACGATTAAGAGAATTAATATGGGCTATTTGATGAAGTATTTGAAGATTTTCACTGAAATTACTAAACTGACACTTCAAAAATTATAATTAGACCTCCATTTTTCATAGGAAAAAAGACCTACAATCTATAAGAGCTAGAGAACTAAATAAATTCAGAGTCCTATTCTTTTGAAAGAGCGTGATCCTATTGCCCAACAATCATCATGTATGGTTTGATAATTGCTTTCATTGTTGTCACGATCATGCCACCCTATCATTGTCTTGACATTTGTAACATGATTGTCATCATCAAAAGCATCTCTTAAGTATCATTGTTTAAAATTGCAAGATAAAATCCACCTGCTTTTTTTGAAAAAATCACAATCCACATCATCTGTTATATATGGTGTAAACCTCATTATATGAGGTGCACTAAGGCACTTCGCCTCAATATTGGTGAGGATGCTTCTAGATTTTGGTTTTAGAAAATTTAAATATAGGCATTAATTTACCTAATAACACGTGGGTTTGGTGCCTACATTTAGAGTGTAAAGTAATAACAAAGAATCTTACTTTTTGAGTGTTTGGTATGGTGCAAAGTATAATTATAATGCATTTGTAGTGTATTTTAAATGCATAAGAATGATCATTTTATGTATTTGAATTTCGATTTAATTCAAATAAACAACAAATGTAATGTTTTGACTGATTTATATCACGCCACCATTTAGATGCCACCATCTCTCTACAGCCACCCACCATGCCTATAATCTCAAAAAATACTATTACATTTATTTTACCAAAAAAAACACACTCATGTATTTGTAGAGTTTTCAACCAAACAACCCTAAAGTAATCCAAATACATTGCATTTCTTTTACATTGCATTCCTTTTACACTGTATTCATTTTTTAGGCAACCAAACAACCACTTAAAATGCATGCAATTGAACTTGGGATATGCATTACCCAAGCACCACTTCTCGTCTCTTTTGTTTCTCATGCATGAAGCCATCTAAGAGTGTTTGAGCCGAAATTCTAGTAAGATGACTTGAGCTCATCCAATTATAAGCTGTATTAAACTTAAGCTCGAGCTATTAATAAATGAGCTCAGCTTAATGAGGCTCGCTCACCAACAAGCATACCTCTTTATATATTGTCATTGTCAGGGGAAAAGCTTACAATGTTAAAGGTTATCATGTTGTTTTTTTATGAAACTTAAAATTACAAAAACTAATGCATATCATTTAATAACTACTACTTATAACACTTATTTTGAAAAGGAAAAAAAATTATGATAATACTTTTTTTTGGTTTTAAATTCTATAAGCTATAACATTTTATAGTTTTTTAGAGTTTATTTTTATATAGTTTTTTACTTCTATTATCTCAATTCCTATCCTAGAGAACTCCCATTGAAACTACTTGGTAATGATTTCTAGGTGTTCCCACTATTTTCCTCTGAGTCAATGAGTTCTGCTTGAGAATAAATTCAGCTTGAGCTCACTATCACGGCTTGACATGTCTAATGCTCTATCACATCCTCTTATGTTTCTTTTAATGTTTTTAGTTTGATGTTCATAATATGAGTAAATGAGAGAAACATATCATGTTAAACTTATTTTAAATTGGTATTTCTAGTTCTTGCCTTAAATTACTTTGATGTTTATATAGAATTCTTACTTCACTATTTGATATTGTTAACATATTATTTGATACTATACACAATTTGTTATTTCTATCAATCAATATTAATGTATTTACATATCTAACATCTAAAGTTAGATATTTACTTATCTAACACTTTCCTTGGCTTAAAAGGTACACTTTAAAAAAGTGAGCGATGATGATATTTTGATGTGATATGAAGATGATATATATATGTAAAAATTGAAGTTTGAGTGTTAGATACACAAATACATAAGAATTGTGTTGTATGTATGTAAATCCCCTTTTATATATCAATACATTATGATATTTTTATATTTTTATTCTTTGTACTTTGATATTATAATTCTTCTTACCCTACATAATTGCATGATTATAAGGTTTACGTCTCACATCATTAATAAAAAATGCCATAATATCCAATTATACAATTCTAAACTTTACGGCCATCCGTCGATGCCTTTAGCTTCTATGGGATACCATTCAACTCTTAATCATCGTTATTACCTTTCATAACCTCTTCAACATTCTCGAGCATATTTGTATGAGATCAATCTAACAATTTATATTTTGTAATTCTCTTCTCCATTTAGGACAAGAATGAACCTATGTATTTCTGCTTATATAGCAAATTATTTTAACTATGTTATGCTTTATATTCTTTCTTGTTCCAAGCAGTTTACATAAAAACTTCGATGTTTTCTTAAACTTCTCTTATATACTAAAAAAAAAAAAAAACTCAACCGCCATATATGTCTTTTACACACCACAAATAAGATTGAATTTGTTTTTATTTCATGTCAAATATTGATTCAGCTTTATATGGATGAGAGCATCCCTAAAATTTTAGTTTGTATATGAAATAAGTTTGAAAATCTTGACGTCTCTTCAACATTTAAGATTTTGGAATTAAAAACTTTAATCTTAAAAACTTTTTTTGGAATTAAAGAATATTAAAAAAATAATGTTCTAAGGATTACCATTTTTTCATTCCATGTTGCTTAACAGATGAGCTGATATCTCCACCATATAAAATTTGAAGGATAAGTCAAGAATATGTGCATGTGGCACTATCATATTTGGCTAAATGGCATAAAATTCAAAGCTTTCAAAATATAGAAATGAATCCCACTTTGCAGCAGATTCAGCTAAGTCTATTGTCATCTTTCCACTACTCTTCAGTGCAAGAATATTTGTTGGATGGTTTATATTTTCACAATGAATGAATACTCACTTAAGTTGAGATAATAAAAAAAATAATAAGTTTTTGTCCCAATACGGAGTTAGTTAAATGAATTCTTTTTTTAATTAAATGACATATTCCCATTTAATTCTAATAAATTAAGATCATTTTTTATAGTTTCTAACCAATTATTTTAGGTATACCTTTATCTTTCTTAGCATGATTGAATCTAATACATCTACTCTGACTATGTCATATTTTGTGTTTCATGTGACCAAACCATCTAAGTTGATCTAATCTTATATGCTCAGCCTTTTCACAATATATCTATTTTACATTTTATCTCAAAGTGCAATGCCATCAACTGAGCATTCTCATCTCTACAACATTTAACTTAATTTTATGCTTCTCTTTTACAGACCAACAATATGCATCATAAAGCATTGCAGGTCTCACCATGATCTTATAATTTTTTTCCTTAATTATGAGTGGTACTTTTCTATCACACAACAAGTCTAACGCATTTCTCCACTTCAACCATCCAACTTAAATTCTACTAATATATATATATCACTTTAAATGTATGAATTTTGAAATATCTAGAATATTTGCTCTTTTAATGACTTGATCACCCATTGTCACAACCCAAATAATGATTTTCACTAAATTATATATATTTGAGTTTATATATACTCAAATGAAAGCCCTTAGGCTTTAAGATGAATAATTCAAGTTTTTCTTGAACTATCCTCTAGTACATCATACAATAACCCATAATTTCATTTGAATGAACCATTGTTCAAAGAAATATATTATTCATGTATACAAAACTTTCATTTCTAAAATTTCAAATGGTGCAACATCTAAAATATATTAAATAATATACATAAACATTAATAAGTGACCTTCACATCATACCTTAAGATTTTACATCATTGGCAAGCAATATAATGATTCTACAAATGAAGCAATAGATATTATGAAAATAATTCTTCAATTGGGTAAAAATTAAACGGTCTAATTTAAATCATTATGATATTCTAACAATTTAAATTAGAATGCATTAAAGAACTATAGGTCAAGCTGTATAATATTTGATTTCTAATTTAGAGGTTTCATTCATGAATTTCAAAGGATGCAATTACAATGATTTTCTTTGGTTTCTCATAAATTTAATATCTCTAGTTAACCTTATGATACACACTTTATATCTATAATTGATTTTATCTTATATTTGAACTAACCTAAACCAATGTAAAATATTGAGATTTCTTCCTTTAAATAATAACTTAGCTTTGAGGCAATAAATTACTTAGTCTTGGATCATATATAATTGAATAAAACACATATATTCTATAATGTATATATAATATTGATTACAATAATGTTCAAGATACATATATAATTAGATAATAGAGTTTATGATGATAGAATGCTTCAAAAGTTTATCTTAAAACTAGTTGACATAAATATATAACACTATAAATGACTATATAATTATGCTAATTAGTGGATTGATATGCATATTATGCTCTCAATTACTTATATATATAAAAATATAGTTCATTTTCATTATGAGAAGAATCTTAATACTGACCTCTGACAATTGAAATAAGCAACTATGATAGGTGAATTCATATCTAGTGTGAAGGATTAATAAGTTTTCTTTTTCTATGACATTATCCTTCTATGCTATGGTAAAAGCACAAAGACTATCATGGATTATGACGGCCCTCATATTAGCAATAATTGTATACATTATATATGCATGGTCATTATTAATGAATGAGAACAACTACAAATATGAAAAAAGATTGAGATAAGATGAGTTTAAGATTTATATACATAATAGCAACTTTGACATTTTGAAAAAACAAATTTGTGAAGTCTGTATTTCACCATATGTTGATATATGATATCTTATTTAATAAGCTTCTCATGGATTTGACTTTTCTTGAATTTTGTTTGTGAGATTATGGTTTTTGGACATTGCCTTGCTTGCTTGATTGCTTCAATTTTCATAAAAATATTATTATTATTATATATATTTCTGTAAAATGATAGAAAAGTTACTATAATTTTGAATGGTTTACATACATATCACAAATTCTTTACATTTACACATCTAACATCCAATGCATTATATTTACATTTCTAAAAATTTTCTAATGTATAAAATATGTTCTAACTTTTAAAAAGGTAATAGTAGTACTATTTTTGTTGTGATCTTAATGATTTTAAGTGTTATGCATGTAAATATCAAACTTACATATTAGATATATAAATATATATATATATATATATATATATATATATATATATATATGAATTATGTGGTATGTATGTAAATGCCCAAAGAGCTTTTTGTTTATAGCTCTTATGTCATTAAAGGTTTTCATTTGAAAAAATTCTAAAATATCTTTCTTCATCAACTTCAATCATTAACCACTTGTTCTGTTTAATAGATGACACTAATTGCTTTAGATAGTTCATTAATTTTTACAAGTGGATGTGGCTATAACTATTATCTCTAAATTATCTTGTGCTTAAATTCTAAATTTTATAAACAAGTTTAAGAATTTTGAATTGAATATTGGATTGGGTGAATTAAACATGTTTTTTATCAAAAAAAATCATCTTTAAATTATCCATTAAATTAGGTGGCTTCTAATGAAGCTTTAATGATGAATAATAAGACAATTGATCTTTCTAAACTTATAAACACCAAATGCATTACTCATTTAAATTAGATGGAGAAATTAATTAATGATGTTATCTTCCTTATGGGTAAATTTCTAAGCTCTCCTTTTGTCTATTTCAATATTTTTAGCTACGTTAAATTGATACAATTTTTCACTCTCACATATGGATTAACACTTTTGACTAATATATTATTGACATTAAAAGAAATACTTAAGATAAGAATAACCTTTTTCCCTTTTTTTAAAATAATATGAGAAAATATTTTAGATTCTTTAACATGTGGATCCATCATAAGCTTTTTATCTTTTATAAAGAATTAAATCTAATAGAATGCTTTGTGCTAATTACTTTGTGGGTCATACTAACTAGAAATAAGATGACCTTGAATTAATAGAATAATGATATCTTGGCATTTTTTTTACTACATCAAGAACTTTGAAGGAGAGGGCAATCTTGAAGACAATTTACCCTGCATTGGTAACTTATTTTATAAAATTTATCTCAATAAAGATATGATTAAATTGAATAATTTTTACCATTATAAAGCAAAGAATTGGATTATATGGCATTTCTTAAATGAATAAAATATGATCACACTTGTGCCATTAGTAGAATGAGCATTAAAAAATTTTGTAATAAAAAAATAGAGTTGAACTCTATCATTATTTGAGCAAAGATTTTATAATAAAATTTTGTTAAAAAAATTTTTAGGATAAGAATTACACTTATCTAATGTTGATTGGTTATTTTTGCAAGATGAATGCCATCACTCATAAGAATAATGCTATGCTTTTGGCATTCTATCATTGGAGTAAAATGAGCAAGAAGTGTTTGACCTAAAAAATGAATGTGAGGGTTAATGGTCTTCCTTATATTTTATATAACCTTCATTTCATTAGTAGGTTGGAATTTTTTTATGTGGTCTCAATAATCTATTTTGGAATATAATTAGATTTAATTTTGAATGTAAAATATTATTTTTTTTATATATTTTATTTGTGATGATATTATTATCTTCTAATAACATCAATGTTCTCTTAAGAGTATTATCCACTTCTTGAAGTAAGATGTTTATTTTGATAGTCATATTTACAAGTCTACTTTATTGAACCCAATTATTCAGCACAACAACAACAATAACAAGCCTTTATCCCACTATGTAGGATTTGCTACATGAATTTCATCTCCATTATGTCCTTTTAAGTGTCAAATTCTCAATCCATTAAATTAAAGTTATATTTTATACATCCCAACCAAGCTCTCTAGGTCTACCTCACCTTTCTTAATGTAAGGTGAATCTAATACATCTAATCTCCTTATTAAATATTGACACAAACTCATTATGTGACCAAACCATCTTGACTCTCACTAATCTTATCTACCAATGGAGCTACCAGATCCTTTTAAAATATATTCATTTCACATTTTATCTCTAAGAGTAGACTCATTAGAGCATCCTTATCTTGAAATGCTTAACTTTTTATGCTTCTATTACTCAACATTTTGCACCATAAATCATAGGTCTTACCATTATTTAAAAATTTTTCTTAAGAAAAGTTTTTATTATATAATTATGCATTCCTCCACTTCAACCATCCAACTTGAATTTACCAATCATCCCCATCTTTCACCATCATTTGAACATTTACAATATTTAAACATTCATTTTTTAATTTGATTACCCAATGTCACAAACCACCACTATAAATTTTATAACTAAAGTTGCAATTCTATATATTTTTTAGATCTACATGAACAAAAGTTTTAGAATTAAGGTTGACCTCATATTTAAGTTTCTGGACTCTCTAGTTTATCAACAAATAGAATGTTAGTACACAATTATACACCAAGATACATCCTCCTTTAAATGCCTAGTTGACATCCATACTAAAGCAAAAAAGATATGGCTTAAAGCGAATTTATTAAAATAAAATTATAATTATTAGATGTATTTTTTTTTTTTTGAAATGTTGTTTGTATTGTACATAGGTATTTATATTTATACATAAATGGCATTGGTTGAGACTAGAATATTTATATCTTTTAAAGAAAGATTGATTTGATTAAATTCATCTTCTTAACTTTATTTATAATTGTACCAAAAATGTCATTATTAAATTAAATATTTGAATAAATTTTTGTTGAATGACATAATGGAGGAATCAAAATTATTTAAATCAACTAGATTAATTTTTATCCTTTCATGATTTGGTTTTAGACCATTTTTAATATCAAATGCATGTCCTTAATTGTTCTCAGAAATTTATCCACTTAATAAACAATATAAGTTTATTTTGGAAACTCATTAGGTTATGAAGACTACTTTTATTACCCAACCTAATTATCCTAGAAGAAAAATTAAAATTATTAGGGTTGTTCTTTTTTTTGAAAAGTTGTTTGTATTTTACATAGGCAATCTTATTTATAACATAAAAAGGCACAGGTTTAGAGCAAACAATTTTTATCTATTAAAATGATTGATTTGGATTAAATACATCTCTTCAACTATTCTTCTTATCCCTCTCAAGCATTAAATATACCAAAGAATTCCATTAAAAAATTAAATATTTTATTACTAAATAAATTTTTGTGGAATGCAGAAGATAATGTAAACAAAATTGTTTAAATCAACTAAATCAATTTGTGTTATCCTGCCTTTAAAGGTGAGTTTGCTTTTAGACCATTTTATGACTATATCAAATGCACGTCCTTAAGCTTTGCTAAAAATCTATACTTAATAAATTTATTTTGAGCGGATTTCATCTTTCTAAATATTGGCATTAAAAGCATTTGATTTTAGATTAAAAAATATTATTATTTCTCTTGTATGGAGTATACTTTGTATTGTTAAAAGAAAAACCTAAGGATTTCATCAATTTGAATTTAAGATAGAGTAATTAATATTTCATTTTGTTTTAATAGGTGTGTGGGTCCTTTCAAATTAACAGATATACATTTAATTTATGAATCCCATCCATAAGGCATATCATTTCCTTAATTTGGATGGCTAGAATAAATCTTTAATTTCAAATATTTTTCTTAGATTGTCAATAGTATTATTTCTACATTCTTCAATTGTGAATATAATGATACTATGTTTTAGAATAATAAGATGAAATGCTCATTCTCTTTTAATGATATGTGATAAAGTATAAAATAATCTAAAAATGATATTCTCTTGAATTTTTTTGGAATGTTTCCATCTTATTTACCTTTCTATTGTCAAGTTGGGAATTTTAACATATTATTATGATGGATACAATCATGCAAGCTGGAAGGATTTAATTGGTTTTGAAATCCTACTATTGTACAAACATTAAATCAATTCCTTTTGTTTTTCTTTTAATGAGTGCTATAAAAATGTGGATCTAGGTTGATAACTTCTTTAATATTCTTTGGAATGACAATGCTAATATACATATTGTTTGTCAAAATAGGTTAACTTTCAAACATGATAAACAATATTTTTTTTCTTGCATGGATCAAAATAGGTTTGGTGAGATTATTTTGGTGTATTTCTTTTCTCAATTATGGCTACTTATAATAAATATTCTATTAGAGATTATCATTTTTGGGACTATAGTGCGAGTGGATCTATATATGAATTTTTGATTTTTTTTTTTTGTTTTGCCTCTATTTATAATAGCAATTTGTAACTTCAACTTTTTTTTGGGAACTATGTGTGGTTTATTCTTTGGTGGCCACAATATGTAAGCAACTAAAAGTATTTCAAAGCACTCTAAATAAAGTTATTAAAGGTGCAATCATTTCTAAAATTAAATTTATTAATATTTATATATGCACACACACACACACACTTCTCTTCTCCTAAGAGTAGCATGCCTATTCTCTATTTTTTTTCATCCACCCATATATAATAATCTCAAGATACATATTAACACTAATTTTATAATATATAACATGAGATGTATATGGGGATCAAATTTTATTAATTTTGAGATGATTTAACTATTAACCAATTATATTTATATTAAAGAATGAATGGATAACAAGAGAACATGAGAATCCATGTGTTTGATTTCCATTTGAGACTCTAAGTTTTGAAATCACAATTATCTTCTCATATATAATGAGTCATCCAATAGAAATTATTTAATGCTTTCGATGAATGACTAAATTATCTTAAAAATTACTGAAATTATGCATGTCATTAATTTTAATGATGCTAAAGATGATGAATAATTTTGATTTTGCAATTTAAAGCCATATGGATGTTAATTCTCCAATTAGAGGGTGAAAATTTCACCCTGTATATTGTTTCACTAGTTCATTTAAATTGATAATTACTTATCCATTTTATCATTCATCATATATCTTAAATGATTAAGATTCAAAATAGATAAATAAAAAAAAGTATATGATTACTTATAATTACTTTTAAACTATAGTCATTCAAAAGTTATCATAGATCCAACAAGATATATGAGGATAAATTATTATAAACTAGATCTACAAATACAAGAACAAAGGCTTAGAATATAACTTCTAGTTTAATTTGACTCAATTCAATATTTTGTAGATTTAAAAAACTCACTTTTGATATTCATTAAAGTGAAAAGATAAATTAATTATATATATATATATATATATATAGTGTGTGTGTGTACTTATGAAAATAAATAAAAAAAATTGCATGTTAATCTATTTGAGTTTTCACTTAACAATTCATTTGTTGTTGTAATATTGGTTACCATCACATAGTTAATAGAAAATTTAATATGTCATTAAAAGACAAATGTAAAGAAATATAATATATATATATATATATATATATATATATATATATATATATATATATATATATATATATATATATATATATATATATATATAATTATATAACATAAATATATTTTAGATCTCATAATAATAAAGATGCTTGTCAACAACATAAAAATAAGCATTAATTTGCATGTTACATCTATTTGAATTCTTCACCAATGCTAACATGCAATAAGCATTTTATTTGGGGAAAACTGGTAAGCTTCGATGGTATTGCCGTCAATGTATATTATGAATTGCCAAATGTGGCTTACGATCAATATCTTTCCTATTATAACAAGCACCTGGACCTGGATTTTGATGAAATTCTTAATTTTCTCACTATTAGAAATGCCAACGTCCAATGGAAATGATAGGAGGAAAAAATTATTTGCTTTCTTGCCACTGACCTAATGACAGAATCTAAGGCTTGACACTATTTTATTTCTGCCAAGCTAATGTCCACTGGTAATATCAGTGAGGTAATAAGGATAAGGCCATTTTGAATTTTGGAATTAAAAAGGGCTTTACAATTGATATTGAAAATATTATTTATAATTCGATTTGTAATATGCTTAGAGCGTACTGTAGGGTATGGTTATCCCTCTCTTATATATGGTTTGTACACTACAGTGAGTGCATTCGGGGAGCCTAAAAAAAAGTTCTTATTCAAAGGCTCATCTAATGAAAAAGCTTATTGAGGGGTTTAGTTTGAGAAATAAAGTGGGGAGAGCTCAGCGTCCCAACCTTGACCCCGATCCTCTAAAATCTCAAATTTAAGAAGAGAGGTAGGTGAGAGTAGCTGCAGTCTTCGGGATTTAGAAATAAAGTTTGATTATCACATGGATCATCAACAAAAACATTTTTCCTATATGGCTCAGCTTAATACAACACTGGTTCATATGTTTGAAAATTATGGTCTTGGGGATCCAAGTTAGGCTTCTTTTCCCATGGTGCCTCAATATCTCATTTATATAGCGACATAATGCCTTAGTAGTGCTAGTTTTCATAATTTTCTTAATGTATTAGCATTCTTCTCCCTTGTTCTGGATTCAAGATCAATGGAGGGAGGGTTTCATTTCACACTGGAATCAAGTTCAATGGTGGAGGAGCACCTTGAAGCTAAAAAGATGGAGCTGCAGTGCCACAAAAGAGATGAGGGACCCGAAAAACTTAGCGTGATGACACTAGATGACAATGCCTCCGTGCTAATAGAATTGCATCTAAACCCGATAGCTTAGTGCCACAACACCTAATTTCCTACACCTTGGCACTATAGACAAAGCATTCAATATTTCATTCTTGAGAACTTGGTGCTACTGGGACGGAGAATCTATTTTGAACCAAATTCTTGAAATTTTAATGGATTTTTTAATTAAAAATTTGAAGAAATCATGCCTCAGTGGTAGAATTTTACATATTTTTAGTGTGAACACTTTCTTCTCCCATTTTTTGGATCCAAGATCAATTAAGGGAGGGTGTTATTCTCTCATCGAAACCAAGTTCAATGGCAGATATCTTCAACATTCAAGATTATGAAATTTTTAAGTCTCAGGGTGTGTTCTTTTTACTCTAGATCCAAGATAGATGGAGATGTGCTCTTTTTTTCTCACCGGATCCAAGATCGATGGTGAAAATTTGGTTAAACTTAATTTTTAAAGAGAAAATTGCATAGAAGAATTATTTCTGTAGAAATCTTTTACATGGAGTAGATGGAAGATCATTCTTGGAGCATGAAAAGCATGCCTATATAAAGCATAAATCATTGGGAGCAAGAATGCAATAAGAAGTTTAGAGAGAGTGAGTAAAAGAAGAAGAGAAGGAAACTAAGGGAAGAGGTGGGGATACTTCCCCTTTTATAGAAATTTCCTCTAATGGAAGGCTTTTTTATTATAACCATTCCTCCACCCGCCTCCCCTAGGTAGTTATTGTTGGGGGCGATGGTTTTTTTATTTTAAAATTGAAGATTCATACTTCTGTCGTAAATTGGGCAACTGTCGAGGGTGAATTGAGCTTCTATATTCCTTAAGGCGATAATAGTGTTGCATTATTATTTCATCGCCACGATGCCCTAGGCTGAGATGTGAAATTTTTATCATTTTTCATTCATTTCATCCTTTCATCATTCCATTATAGATGCAAACAATGAAAACTCAATTATAGATTTTGATCAAATCCAATTCAAATTGGTTCATTTACCTACATAAGACCAATCACATCAATTTCAACCAAATTGATCAAATCCATTAAAATATATAACTATTAAAAATGTCTATAGAAGAAGCACACTCTTAATAGATGAAATGGATTTTTGATTTAATCTATTATGCTCAATTAACATAATTTAACCTAATTAAATCTAAAGAGTTAATTTTGCTAAATTGATCTTAAAACCAAATTAGTTTAATCAATTGGACATTGAGCTTTTTTTAGGATGTTCTTGACATATTATAAACATAGTTAGCCATCTTTGATTTTAGGTTAACCACAAAATGGTTTAACTATACCCATTAAAAATATACTTTCCAATTATGATTAATCAATGCAAATAAATCAAATCCTTAAACATGAAACTTGTTTAGCATGTTAATAATTCAACTCAACTCAATGCAACCTGATCGACTCATTAGACTAATCATAATTAGTCAAATGAGTCATATGACCCATGTAGACTATTTTTCCAATTTAAATTAAACCCCATTAAATAGCATAATTAATGGAATTAAATTATCTCATTAATTAGTTAAAATTTTGAGTTAATTCCAATAGCAGCCCAACCCATGTTAGATTTTTACCTATGGATTAGCCAAGCTTAAATAATGATTAACTAGGATAATTGTGCTCTCACTTGCCTATTAGTATTCTCCCAACACTAAGACTTCTTAAGCATTATGCTACGCCCTTCATGCAATACTCTATTCATCTACATGGCTTGATGAGGAC
This sequence comes from Cymbidium sinense, assembly GCA_021442155.1. Taxonomy (NCBI): domain Eukaryota; kingdom Viridiplantae; phylum Streptophyta; class Magnoliopsida; order Asparagales; family Orchidaceae; genus Cymbidium; species Cymbidium sinense. The sequence continues at coordinate 15,256,761 of CM038224.1, read as the reverse complement.
ATATGATCATTAATAATCACAGAAACCATGGTTTAAGGGCTTGAATATGAATGATTATCAAAGCCATCATATGAGGGATCCTCATTCACTTGAAACATCTTCACTAAGTAGAAAGAAGTTTTCATAAGTCTCTAAATGAAGCTTAACACACTCAACCAACTTAAATGACAGTTTCTTCAAGAATAAGCTAAGGTAGGTTTGATCTATCTAGAACAACCCAATTAATCTAGGAGAGGGTTTTGCTTCATTCACCTTAAGTGAAGGGATCTATATCTTCAACTAAAGGTATGTAAGATTCATAAACACTAGATAACCTCTTATTGATTTGGCTATCCCAGGGTTTTGGCCCATAGTGAGCTAAGAAAAACCTTATGATTGTAGTCTTTAATGCTCTAAAGTTTTTAGCTTGAATCTACTTAATTTTGGTGGTCTATAGAGGGAGGAAACTTTTGTTATTAATAGCTTAAATGCATATATGGGTTGGGGACATTGAATAGATGTTGTAAATTTTATAATAAATGGTTTAGACCAAGTTAGATAGCAAGTTGGTATATTTGCTAGTTAATTTAATTGATTTTTATGATATTTTTAGAATTTTTCTTATGATGACACCATAGCAATAAATCATTTGATATTTTTATCGACATTCATTTGACAATGTAGAATTTATTAAAAAAAAAAGTAATTTCGTGCAAATATTATGTATTTTTATTTTTAGAAATTTAATCATTCTATATTTTAATAACTAGATTTAACAAATAAATCAAGGAATTTTTCCAACTCATTTCATGGCTTAAAAAGACGCATTAAGCCTCTAATAAAAAATTCTTTGGTATGGGCTAGCATACATTGTATGATGTGACTTTTAAGAGGCATAAATGTATTGTTCAAAATTTCATGTAATTAAGATTTTATTTAAAATTTTTGGGAAAATTAAGAGATGTTTCATACCGATACTCTTTTAAGTTATCTTGAAATTTTAAGTGAATATTTATGATTTTTAATAAGTTTTAAATAGAAATTTTTATTATTTTTGAATTTTTAAACCTATGTAAATAATTTCAAAATTTGTAAAAAATTTGGGATTTTTTTTACAATTGACACTATCCTAAATTTTTTAAGGCATGAACCAACCAATCATCATGCATTCCACATATTTCAAGTATATTATCTTCTTATATAAAATTAATGTGCTGCCCTTTAGTGGATATTAGGCTATGTATGCATCCCATGAGTGTAGCTTATTATTTTCAACATGCCCTAATTTATTATAATTTATTTAAATAATTTTATTTTATTGTAATTAAAATACCTAATATTTTAATTATTTACTTGAAAAAATATATTAAATATCCATGCAAAAGTTCAAATTACTTAGATATGTTGAATAACTATATGATTTCTTAAAATCATCAAATACAAAATCATAGTTTTAATTTTCAAAAGCCTATTTCTCTAGTTTTAGAAAATAGGGAAACTAAAGAAAAATTAAAGTTCATGTTTTTATAAGACCAATACATGATTTTAAGTTTAAATATCATTTTAATTATATGTGATTATGATTATAACTATTTAGATTTTTCTCAAAACATTTAGCATTTTTTTAAATTTATAATTTTAGTAATAATATAAGAAAATAAAAAATATTTAGAAAATTTTAAAAGTATTTGGGCTATACTTAATATGAAGGATCTTGTGTTTAAACATTCATAAGCATTGTGCATGCACATCACATGTTATAAAATTTTTATTATTAAAATATTTTTAATGATAAAAATCTCCAATCTAATAAAATTAATTAATAAATTTATAAGTTAGTGTTGATCTCACTTTTGGAGTGAGTTCTCAAGTTCCTCATCATAAATCTTGGACTCTTATAGACACTAAGAGCTCCTTAGTCTTAAGACACTTATAGTGATTAGGTGAATACTTAACCTAAGTTTGGAGACTTAGAAGGGTTAGCCATAGGAATAGGTTATGCCTTAGGGACTTCAGAAGACTTGTCTACCTTATAGCCTAAACTCAATCCATGCTTTCCTCCTAATACCAAACCTCAAATTCATAATAAATCCAAACCAAATTTTTAAGACTCATAATCAATCTCATGATCAAATTCAAACTCAAAACTCTTCATGAACCTTATGATTGAATTCAAAACCATTCTTAAGCCCTTTGATTTTGTCTTATGGACTTAGCCTTAACCAAATTCAATTCAATCCCAATTCAATTGATTTTCTTAAATATCAATTCAATCATTCAATCAAAATACCAAAGTCCAATTCGAACTCAATTCCAAATGACTCAAACCCAAAATCAAATCCAAGTTCGAGAATTCCTTCCTAAGCCATATGACCCATTCTCATAAACTTAGTCAAATCTCCACCTATGTCATCCCAAACTTCATTGATTTCTTTATAAATCAATTATTCCTTCATTTATATTCAAAAATATAAATGAAATCCATACTCAAAAGACCAAAACCAAATCAAACTAAATCAAACCAAGCCAATATGGACCATCCTCCATAAGGTTAATCAAATCTTAACCCAAATCAGTCCAAAATCAATTAATTTTTTTATAAATCAATTGCTCTGTCATTTATTTTCATAAATATAAATGAAACTCACATTCCAATGTCCAAAAATAAATCAAACTAAATTGATTTTCTCATTAGCCCTTTTGACCTACATCCATAAGCTTGGTCAAAGTTGCTTCCAAATCACCCCAAACTCAAGTGATTTTATCATGAATCATTTATATCTTCATTTATATTCCCACATATAAATGAAATATAAATCTAAATAGCTAAAACCAAATCTAAAATTAAACCAAAACCCAATTCAAGCCTTTTAAGCCATTCCCTTGGACTTGGACAAATCCTATCTAAATCAAGCTAAGACCAATGGATTTTCTCTTGAATTAATCATTCCTTCAATCAACTATCCAAATATAAATGAAACCTACAATTATCAAACCAAACTCAAGTCAACCCAAGTCAAGCCCAAGTTGGCCCTTTTAGCTTGAAAATCTCAAATGAGCCAAAATCCATTGAACTCCAAATTCATTGCAGTTGAATTTATATTTCAATCCTAGGCTCATATATAAGTTCAACTAAACATGACTCAAGTCAAAACCAAACCAATTGACCCATTTAGGTCCACTTGACCCAAGGTGGGCTAAAAGACCTTTTTGAGCCAAGTTCTATTCCAACCCAAATTGGATTGAACCAAGCCCATCCAAGCCTCATATCATGATCAATAATCACCCTAGGATGATCAACCACCTTGAATTGGGTCAAACCAAGTCAACTTGGTCCTTTGACCAAGTCAACCTTTAGCCCAAATGAAACCTAAACTAGCCAAAACTCACTATACACCAAATTGATTGAAGCCCACCAACTCATGATCAATGATTGAACATGACTTGACCCTCAATTGAGCCAAACCAAGTCCAATTAGCCATTTGACCCAAGTTAACCCAAATTTGGCCTAAAAGGCAAAAATGGGTCAAATCATAATCTAACCTAAATTGATTGCAACCAATGGCTCAAGTTCATTTTAAATTGATTATTGAACTTGACCAAAGCCAAAATTAATACCAACTTGACCAAAGCCTTAATTGAGCCCAACTTGACCAATTAGTCAACTTAACCCAACTTAGCCTAAATTGACCTAAAGATTCAAGTTGGCCAAAATGCCAATTAAATCCAAATTAATTCAAACAAAGCCTACAATCTTTTCCAATTAACCAATTGAATATGAACCAATGCCTAACCCAAGCCAATTTGACCAAATTGATCAACTTATCCCATTTGACCTATATGAATTCAAGTGAGTCAAAATCAAACCTTGGCCAAATTGATTGAAACCACTTCAACAAAAGCACTTAAAATCATCATTTGAACCTAATACAAACCTTGGTTTAATCCAATTTGACCTATTGGTAAACCTAAGCCAACATGACCCAATATGAACCCATTTGATCAAATAAAGCCAAAACCCATGAAACCAACCAATGACCCAATGGAGGCTGGCCAAACCTGACCCGAACCCATCATGGGTCAACCTAAAATCAGCCCAAACCCATTTGGAGCCAAGTCCAATGTAAATCCTCCGTGGATCCTCTCCCCCATGTGGGATTTTGCCAAAAATGGAAAAGTCCACTATTCCTTTCACCTTGGAAACTATCAAACTTCTAAATGAGGGATCCCTAAGCCTCCTAGCCCACCCTAGAGGGAGTAGGACCTACCATGGACCAAAGGGAGGTGAGCCAATTGACATCCCATACAAGCCAAACACCCGAGGGATCAAGTCAAGAAAAACTACAACAAAACAAAGCTTGAGCCACCTCCCACTCCATCCTCCAACCAAATAGAACCATGTGGACTCGATGGAGACCACTTCGGCACTCTGATGGAGGCTGGACGGCAGAAAAATGTGAAGTAATCCCATCCGTCCAACTCAACAAACTGAGGGGTATACTCCCTGAATTCAAATGGGAAATGCATCAATTCTTTTCATGAGAGCTTCCTAGCACAATTCTGAGCCTCCTTGCAATTCCTAGAGCAATCTCAAGCTTCCCACCCTTAGCATTGCTCCTTCCCGTGTGAAATTGAAACAATGCACTCCAATCCCGATCCATGCTCTCTCATTTCGCCACTAAACTTTAATTCCTCTTACACATACCTACCACATATGTCATCAAAGCTACCTAAGTCATTTCCAAATCTCTTAAGCCACCGGAGGAAGGAATTTGATCACCACCAAACTCAAAAGTGATAGAATTTGATCCACCAAATGAACCAAGGGAAATTGGTTTGCGTGCGACTCAACAGGGCCTCATCTCTACTAATAGAGCTACCTTGATCCCACTTGGTCTTTCGAGGCAAATTGCTCAAAATTATAGAAATAGAAAATTTTGGTTGGAGCTTTTTGTAGGAAATTTGCATGTGAGTTGATCTTGACCATTTGATGTGTTCGAATTCCTTCCCTGATGGTGTGGGTTGATTTTGAAGTTCATCTGAGCTCGAGTGAGCTAGGATCAAGCAATCCATGGAGGACGGACATTATTGCTCATCAGACATGGGAAGAAGGATCATCGTCCATCCATTTCATGTGATTAGAATGGACAGCTCTGATCAAATCACATTAGATCTCCTCAATTTTCTCCCCTTACACTGCGGGTTTGATCTGCGCCGTCTGATCTGAGATCGGACGATAGAGATCAATACCGCATCCCATGGTTTGATGTCGGATGTGACAACTTAAATATCCAATCCCACGGTGCCACGTGGCGCTGACCGATTAGGCTTAATTAGAGTTATTTTTTGTATTTTTAAAGCTGAAACTTTCATAATTCATAACTAATTATAGAAAATCCAAAAAATAAAAACAATGGCTAATTTTAAAGGTATTTTAGAGGGGAATCCATTGAAATTATTCTTAATTAATTTTGAATAGTAATTATGGCTTAATTATAGTTTCATTAAAATTTTAATTAGCTTAATTACTCCTTAATTAATTAACCAATCAATTTCAAACTTTTTGAGAATGTCTAGGGGGATGACCTCTACCTATCTTATTTTTCTTGGAATTTATTTGTTGAATAATTGAGAGAATTAATTGTTTAATTTTTAATTACTCTTTTAACTTAATTAAGTAATAATTAAACATTTGAATAGTAATTAATCAACACATTTGATCCCTTAATCACTGTTGAACAGTGTGGAGACTTAGGGAATTGGATTGGGGCCTTCCTATTTGTTTCCCTAAGTTTCCATATCTTTTCTTAACAAAAACATTAAGTAAATATAAATGGATTAATGTTTTGATTAATATAATTAAAAGGGTAATTGATTCTAATTTCTCTTAATTAATTCATTGGTAGAGCTTTAGGTATTTAATAATCTAAAGAGAGATTAATGAAATTAGGGTTAGCTCACATATGTGAGAAAACCATAAAAGTAATTAAGTGAGTATCTTAAGCTTAATTAATTAATGATTCTAAGCTAATTGCATTAGGCCCCTTTTAATTTCATAGGACCATTGCTATTTACTTTTCAATTAATTTGCATATCACATTAGCTCATAATCATTTAATTAATTATCTTAAGGTAACATAGGTAAGGGTTTAATTAATTGATTTAATTCATACCTTAACCTAATTAATCCATAAAATCAACCTAATTACTTTTCATTAAATCAAATTAACTCACACATGGGGAATGGGATTGGAACTAGCAAACCTTTCTCACATTTCCTAAATTAAATCAAATATGAAATTAAAAATGACATTAAGAAATTTTTGGTTTGTTTTAAATGAGCTTATTTAATATGATTATCTTTAGAAATTTGTTGGATTGAATGAAATCATGTGCTTATGTCCTTTTATTTCTTTCCAATCATATTAAATGTTGTATGCCACCTGATTCATGCATTCATCTTTTTCCAAAATTAATTAAATCAAATAATTTCTTTTATGTCTTGCATGTGTTGGTTTAAATTAATATATGTATGGATATTATCATTATTAAATCCAAATCTATTTTCCAAAACTTATAAATGAATGATTATATATGCTATGAATGCTAGTTATAAATACATAGGAGAAGTATGTGATTATAGCTTAAGTGTATGAAGTGAAGTTTCTTTTCTTTCATTCATGTATTGATTTATATAAGTAAGATTGTTAATGGGTATATAGCTTGGACACCCAGGGAATACAATGCTTTAGTTAGCCCCAAGGAGGTCATTTGATTACCTCACTTTGTTGGTTTAACAATGACACATGCTCTATTTGATTTCATTCTTTTATACTTCAATATTAGAGTTTGGATAATACTTTACTCCATATGCATAAATGTTTCAATCAAATAAAAATATAACTTTTGCATGGTTTTAATTCCTTTATTTATGTATACATACATATGTATTTGATAGAAGCAAATATTTAGTTTGGACATTCCAGGAATACTAGGCTTTAGTTAGCCCCAAGGAGGTCATTTGATTACCTCACTTTTCCTGGTTAACAATGACTTATACAAGCTTATGTCTCTTATACATGTATGTGTGTATTTAATTGTGGAATTAGAACTCATTGTCTTTTATCAAAAATCCATGCATTCATAAATGATTATGTTGTTGAATTAATTAATCATATGACTTGGAGTTGTCTTTCTTATGTTCATGTATGCAAATTAACATATGTTTAAATGTAATGGGTATATAGTTTGGAGATCTCAGGAACACTAGAATACGAGGCTTTTGCTAGCCCCAAAGATGTCATTTGATTACCTCACACTAGTTAATAACAATGACACATACCTATTTAACTTCATTCCTATGTATTTTTATATAAGAATTTAGATAGAGCTTTAAATTAATATAACAAAATAATTCAATCAAAAGAAAAATATAAACTCTAAATATATATATTCATATATATCATCTAAGTGTGCTAAGACATATTGCATGCATAAGTATGCTTAGGATTTAATCATATGCATGTTACATATGATGGAAAAAATGAATGAATTTGTGTCATGTGATAGTAATTAATTCCAATTAATATTAAGATGCATTTCTTATTAAATGAGATTATTTAAAGTGAACATAAACTTAGGATCAATTTAAAACATGTAATAAGCCATTCACTGAAGAGAATTGATTAATTAATTTGCTTTTGATGTGAATTAAGGTTGGGATAAAAGAGAGTGATCCTCTCTTTTCTTCTCTTTATAACACTCAGTTATTAAGTGTAAACCAAAATGAGATAAAAGAAAACATTAAGTAATACTTGCAAATCAATTACATCACTTAAAGTAAAACCATCATTTATAATTAAACCCTTTCATACTTAGACAACTACAACAAAGCTTAGTTAAGGTATACCACACAAGCCATAATACACACACTTTAGAACTAAGTCACCATTTCTAGCTTTATGTTAGGGCGGTGCATAGAGTAGTGTATGTTTAGTTTTATGATGTATTATTATAGACTGGCATACCAGCTCATCATGTCTTAGGAGTCCTTATTAGGTAATTAGGTCCATTATATGGTGGTGATTTCTATCATTCAAGATAGTGCACCATTCCTTGATGTCGTACCCAATCACCTCAATAAGTGTACCCTCAGATCTTCATGGTATCCCCCATACACATATACAAAAATAAATACCATAAATTTTTCTAGTGACTCCACTGGAGATGGTTCCTCTCTCCATCTCTAGTAGACAACTATTATCTCCAAGCATTGATAATAGAATTGCATTTCATAGGAGTCTGAGACTATCTCTCTTTTCATTGGCACTTAACTTATTTTATTCTTAAGCAAAGCTAGCCAACAATCTCAAGGTTTTAAGACCTCACTCCTTGTATGTCTTGGAACCCCTATTAGGTCCCCCTATAGGTAAAAGATAAACTTAACTAATGAAAGGAGATGATAAAAATTTATAACCTCTTTGCCACTAGCTTGGTGAGGCAAAGTTTATCTTATATTTAAGAAAATAAATTTTTTTGCAAAATGCCACTTTCTAAAATCACTTTTTCAAAATCCACATAACAAAAGATTTTGCAAAAAGTTCACATGAAATTTTCAGAAAGCACAAAACTCATATAACCAAATCTCATTTAACAATTCTTATAATTGTTACATGGAGGTTCTTTTCAAAATCAAAATAAAAAACTTTAAAATCCCTTTTTCAAAGGCACACTTTTGAAATTGGCCATCTCCATTTATCATACCCAAATTTGTTGAATGAAGATTCTATTTTAAAATAAGATCATAACATAAAATTGAAACTCCACTTAGCATATTTCATATGTGCTAGAGTTGGAGTTTCCCTCTTTTGAAAAACAAGAAATTGCACAGAAAAAAATCAAGACATAGTTGAACTCCATTTGACATACCCAAATTTGTCAAATGAGAGTTCCATTTCTTTTGGAAAATCAAAGAAAATTGAATTGTATTTAACACACTTATATTTGTCAAATAAAATTCTTCTTTTCCAAAGTCTTGAACATCAAAACACATTTGGACTCCATTTGACGCACACAAATTTGTCAAATGAAAGTCCTATTTTCAAAAATCACAAAAATAATTTGAACTCTACATACCTAAATTTGTTAAATATATTTTCCTCTTTCAAAAATCATGAATACACTTGATTCCTACTTAACATACCAAATTTGTTAAGTAAGAGCCTCATTTTCAAATCATAATACACTTGACTCCTACTTAACATACCAAATTTGTTAAGTAAGAGCCTCATTTTTAAATCATAATACACTTGACTCCTACTTAACATACTAAATTTATTTAGTAAGAGTCTCATTTTCAAATCATAATACACTTGACTCCTTCTTAACAAACCAAATTTGTTAAGTAAGAACCTCATTTTCAAATCATAATACACTTGACTCCTACTTAACATACCAAACTTGTTAAGTAAGAGCCTCATTTTCAAATCAACACATACATCAAACACATTTAGCCTCTACTTAACATACCAAATTTGTTAAGTTAAAGTCCCATTTTTAAATCAAATCAACATATATCACACACATAATGAATCCTCACAAATGAAGATGTTTTCACAAAATTTTCAAACACATATTTGAAAACCTTTTAGTATACCTAAATTTGCTAAGTAAAGGTTTTCCAAATCAAATTTTCAAACAAGTCATACAACACATATATATCCTAGAAGTCACTCCAAAAATTTGAACCCCACACAATCTACTTAAATTGGTTGAGTATGAGTTCTAAATCTAAACTATATGGCAAAGTCTCTCCTCCAATTGTAAGAAATCTCTCCAAAAATTCAATGAACCCCACTTAGCATTTAAATTTTTATGTGTGTGTGGGTTCAAATTCCAAATCAAGTTTAGAAGTCAATGATTGAAGATAAATATCAAAAGGGTCCTTAGTTACATTTCAAATAAATGCGATTTCAGACATTCGCCTTTTCATCCTTCAATTAGTAGAGTGATCATGGCTCCCAGCAAGTTTGTTTTCTCCTTCCCCTATGGTGTAGATCTAGCCTTGGATCAAGCCAATCTAACCACGATTGATGTAGCACATCTGATCTACTTTGGTCATGGCTTTGAGGGGTCCGAATTACTTGTGAGGGGACAACCCTCACAACTATTAGTAGGGAGGAGATGGCGGGATAGATGCAACTTAATCACTTTTACATGTCGTTTGACTTTGAGTTTCCCTCATTGAAGAGGAAGGTAGTGATTCCCACACCCCATTCACTATTAGTGTCAGCACCATCTGCTTCAGCACAGGTTCAATTAGTTGTTATAACTCTAGTGAGAAATGCTACCATCTCTTTGGTCACCCCAAAGGGGAAGGCTATCTTTGCCTCTGAGGTAGTCCCCTCTACCTTTGAGGTAGGTTCTAGTTCTCGCTCTACTTTGCTCACCCGCACCCAACACCGCAACAAAAATAGGAAGGTCAAGAGAGACCATGAGCAGGGAGCTCGATGTCGATCCCATATACCGAGGAGGGTTCGAGACCCTCCACTTTGAGTGGCAGTAGGTTCCACCCCCTTTCAGCCTCAGATGGAGAGGAAGACTACAAAAAGATCACTACATCACCTCCACCACTAGCATACTTTGAGGCACCGGCTAGGGAGTGTAGGAGGCCTTATGCCAGACTTAAGACTATTCTACGCCAGATTGGCAAAGCTTATGGATGCTCAGAGTCTGCTACCTTGTTCGATTTGAGATCCATGATCCCTATGACCGTTAAGGGTCAGATCCACATAGAGAGAGCTAGAGGCTCAAGTATCTACCTAGGTGGCAAGTGAGAGCAATGGAGGTATGCCGTGCAACACCTTGATGGATTTCCGATCATTGCCCCATGGCCGATCATTCTGATAATATTGTACACAATACCCAAAGGTAGAGGAGATATCTAGTTGAGAGGTAATCAATGTTTCCATCACATCGCTCCCCTCATCGTCAACCATTACACGCTTACAAAGATCTACCACTCGCCAAGCTTCAAGCCCCATCCAGGCCATCCCGTGATCTATGACCCAAGGATCCCACTCCAACCACTCCACTTATTGAGGTGAGATCGAGCTCCCTTACTTGACCCTCTACCTCAGTTATGGTCAGGAAGGAGTGGCGACCTAAGAGCATCATCATCACATCACCACCACCGTAGATAGAGGAAGAGAAGGGAGTGGATATAGACATAGTCCCCATGACAGTTGATCCTCCTAGTGAGGAAGTCTTGACATTAGGTAGCATCCATTGCATAGAGACAGAGGGGCACAATCCTATGGCTAGCTATTAGTGGGTGTTCATACCGGTCCAACCGGGCATAGTAGACCAATCAATAGATGACATATTAACATACTACTTTGCCAAAAAAGATGAATTCTTAAGAGTGACCATTCAGACAAAGAGGAGGACAGAGTTAGCTTCAATCCTAATGAAGATGACATGTTGATGACGGTGAGCATGGTTGATACCGGGGTCCTTGATCGTGCAGGAAGAAGTTGTACTCAAGGAAGGTGACACTTCTCACTCGACTCAGCACCTCCTCCACCAGCTCAAGAAGAGGGATGATCACATTAATAAGATGGAGAAGAAAGTAGAGGAGTTGATGGCAGTGGTTTTAGCATTACAAGCTTCAGCCACAGTCTCATAACCTTCTCCCATGGTAGCCGACAAAACATAGTTGGTGCATACTTTAGACCATCCTAGGTGCACTCCCGCAGAGGATGATGCTAATAGCTTGCATAAGAAGGTCATAGATGGCACCTCCATGCATGAAAAGGATATCAAGCATATGGTAGAGTAGTAGGTGAGGGAAGCGATGGTGCAAGATAGGGGGAGCTCATCCATTCCAAAGGATAGACCATACCTAGAGGAATTTGATGTAGTTCAATACCCCAAGGGTTTTGTGCCACCTTCCTTCAAAATCTTTAATGATAGTAAAAACTCATGTCAACATATTGCACACTTTAGAGCCAGCTGTTGCAACGTCGGTGGCAATGATGCACTTTTGTTCAAACTTTTTATCAACAGTCTAGCAGGGGTTACATTTGAATGGTATGCTGAACTACCCAACAGTTTGGTTAGAACTTTTATTGAGTTGTAGCACCTCTTCATCAAGGGGTTTGATGGAGCTCTAGCAAGAGTGATTGTAGGTGACCTCGTTGTAGTGAAGCAAGTTCCCAATGAGTCCCTTATTGATTATATTCTCAGGTGGTGCAACCTGAGCATGAAATATGAGCTGTAGCTGTCCAAACAATATGCCATTAAGATTCTTCTCAAGAATATTTATGGCTCAGTCACCTTCATGCTTAAGGGCTTTACCATCCGGACATTTGAGAAACAAATCAACAAGGTGGCTAGCCTATAAGAGGAAGCCAAATAGTTGGCCTTTCCCAACCAGTCATCTCGGCCTAAGCCACAGAAGATGTTCGATAAGAAGCTAGGGATAGTTGTGTTAGTGGATAGAGGGAAGCAGCCAGCTAGAGTCCAGTATAAGAGACCCTGAGCTCAACAGCCTCCTTTGCCACCTCCTCTGCCACCACCTCGACCATCATATCAGCCTCCATAGCTACCACAATGGCCATTCCCACCACCTCAGTAGCATACCCAACATCGGTATTCTTATCCACCACTAAGTAGCTATTAGCCACCTACTCTTACTGATATATTGAATAAGGCATATTCATTCAAGAGGAAAGTAGTTAAGAAAATCTTTAAGAATCTCTTAAAGAAACCTAAATTTTAATTACCAGAGCCCAAGAGGTTCGATGAAGTTAGCAAGAGTAATGATCCTAACTATTGCCCTACCACCACATGATTAGTCATGTCTTAGAGGATTGTATTACTTTTAAGGACTAGCTTGAGTGTAGCTACAAGTCGGCATCATAGTTATCCCCAAGGAATATTTATTAGAACAACCATCTAGTTCTATTAGAGTAATTCTTGGGGATACTTGTGATCCTCTTAAGACAAAAGAAGGTTGGAATATTGCCTTATCCTGAATCTCTAAAAAGGTAGTTTGTAAAATCAAGAAACTCTCTTTATAGGTGCATGAGGAAGCTCAAACCTCCAACATCAAGGAAGGTTTTCAAGTTGCCAAAGACAACTTGAAGAAGGTGACAGCCTAGCAGCAACAGCTCACCCTACTTGCCCGAGATAGTTCAATAGCACAACCACCATCTGAGTCCACCATTGCAGCTACTACTTCTTCATATGCTAGCTCTTCTTCCACCAACAAGATTATTGTATCAATGGAAAAGGGCATTAAATCCATTAATATGCTTACTTTATTAGATTTCTATCATGTACCTCCACCCAAAAAGAAATCAATGAAGAAAGCTTTCTCTTACATCTTGTCGACCTCTAACACTCTAGATTTTATTCTTGTTGAAAACTCTCCAAGCATAAAAAATAATAATAATAGCTTTAGTCATTTCAATCCACCCTCTTTTAATTCAGAATAAGACTTTCCTTTTTGGGCACCTCAGGATAAGGGTAAACAAGCCATTGGTTTTACTAGATAGCCCCTCCACAAGATGCTCCACATATAGATATGCTTGTGGAGGACCAAGTTAAAATTGATTACAATAGCTAGCTCATCTTAGAAAGTTGCTAGCTAAATTAAGCATATATGATGCCCTTATCCAAAGAGATGAGGGAATCTCTAGTCAAGGCTCTTCTTGATCCAGATATGCTTAACTCGGTTGATTGCTCAGAAAAGAGGCACCGCCTTGAAGGATATTATAGGAGTTACATTCAGTGATGAATACTTGCTTCTAGGAACGATCAAACACAACCACCCTCTTTACATTATAGTAGATGTTGGCTGATACAGGTTATCAAGAGTTCTAGTTTATAAAGGTATATCAGTCAATATTATGAGTATAAGAACCCTTACTTACTTGAGGATCGACATCTCCAAACTCCAATAAGAGAGGATGATGTTGAGAGGATTCAATGAACAAGGTGAGTGGGCCTTAGGCTCCATAGTGTTGCCATTGGAGATAGATGATTAGAAGATTGAAGCCAAGTTTCATATCATAGACTCGGATACATCTTTCAATGCTTTTCTTGGGAGATCATGGATACATGAAAATAACATAGTTCCATCTTCTCTACATCAATGCATGAAGTTCATGAGATGTGAAATTGAGTACTACATCAAAGGAGATCTAAACCCCTCACAGCTCATGAGGTTGGGATATATGAGGATGCAGCCTATTTTCTTCCCCAAAACTAACAATTCCATTCTCGCAAATCTAATCAAGATCACCATGAGGGAAAAAATAATAAAAGCAATAAAAAGAAATATAAAAAGAAAAGAAAAAAGAGAAATAAAAAGTAAATAAAAAAGAGTGAGACATGGACTTAGGGGGAGATATAGAGCCTGACATTAGATTCTACCCACAGTTTGTTACTTCATTCGAACATATAGGTAGGATGACCCGTCTACCGGGTAGAGAGGGGATAGTTTAGGCTCGAGGTGGAAAGCCTCCCACCCAATAAAGGTATGTCCCAGACCAAAGTACACACACTATTCACATAGACTTAGAATCTAGTTCAAAGGATGAGGCTTATGTGGTTAGCACACCAACTGGCCCTTTCGAGGTGACATTCAAGCAGAATAGTGATGAAGATCGAAGCTCTAAAGCAAAGCATAAATGTATCCAAGTCTGCATATGAGACAGTCAGGCATCAGTTGGGAACCTTAGCTCTAACCCCACTTTCTCACAAAAAGTTGAGGGTTTGGTAGTTAAGGAAGCCCTTAAGTCATCCATAGATGGGAAGACTCAGAGATTCTTTTTGGGGGCATCATCCTCAAGTTAGGAAGTTGATGTAGAACTTGATGATGATTCATATAAAGATTTAATATAATTTTCTTTTGATTGGTATTCACCTTGTGTTCTTAATCTAGCAAAGAATGGATTAATCCTACATACTTGGTCTAAACATAGGTCAAACTACTTTGAAAGGTTATAGGACAACTAAAATAGACATCCTTAATCAAAACCAGGACTAGGATTCAATATAGTGGGTCCAGTCGATGATGATGATAATTGCTTAGTCATCACCAATCATTTAGAATCTTATAGGTTCTTTTCAAATTGTAATAACTCATATGAGGAGGTGTGTTTAGAAACTTAAGATGATCTAAATGACTTTGAAGTCAAGGATGCACCACCAGAGTTCAAAGAGGAGATCAGATCAACCATCGACGAGCTCAAAAAAATAAACTTAGGAACTGAAGATAATCCATGTTTGACATACATCAGTTCTTTGTTGAGTGATACTAAAACCAATGACTTAGTTAGGCTGTTGACTGATGCGGTGAATATTTTTCATTTTGGTGTGCTTTGTGGGTATATTTGAGGAGACATCATGTAGATCCACAGATGTACTTATTAGGGTGATCGGGTATGATACTAAGGAATAGTATACTATTTTGAGAGATAGAAGTCACTACCCTATAATGGACCTAATCACCTAATAAAGACTCCTAAAGCATGATGAGTCTTCAAATATACCAGAGAGTTTCCCCTGCTTTACATGGAAAAGTAAACGGGGTTTATTTAAATTGGGTACGTTAAGATCCCTGTGGAGGCAAGCCTCCATAGTTAATTACATCTTAAGAAAAATGAATCCCTTAAGAATTCTCTTGATTAAAGTAGGCGATTGTTGTCTCTAAAGAATTCAAAAATAGGACTATCAAAGGATTAGTTATATTTTTAAAAATCAAGTGAGAGAGATCAAAAGGGAAGAGTTCTTATCAAAATCAAGGAAGATGAGTAGGGAGTGCTTATGATATTAGGAAACCTAGTGAGCACTCCAATCTATCATATGGTTGAGTTTTATATATTTAAAATTGAGGAGATTTATTTGTTTGAGTTTAAATTTTATTAGAAATCTAGGACTTATAACTTCACAATACAAGATTGTGGAAATACCTAAGAGGTGAGAATTTATGCTTGTAGCCCATAAAGAAAAATAGCAACCTCATATCCTAAATCTGATGAGCTTTGGCGAGGGCCAAAATAAGACCTAAATCTAAGGCAGAAGTTGGTATATGATTTACCTTCACAAGAGAGAGTAAACCACTCAACTGCTCGACATATTACCGCCTGGAGTGGCAGCCAGCTAACTCCTTCTATACCTTAAATCTATGTAGGCAAGTCATATGCTTTTCAAGATGGTTTGGTTGTTATTTACTTAGAAGAGAAACTAAGTCCTTAAACTCACTTCTTAAGAGACTAGATCATGAAGGGTATGAATAATGACTTAACTCTAATGCAAATTTTATCAAGTTTTATTTGATTTTTGGACTTTTATTTTGACATTGGCTATATGATTTTGTATGACTAAATGCATGAGAAATTCATTATGGGCTAAATCAGAAGAGAAAGAGGTGTTTTTCCATCAAAGGCTCTTATAGGTTAAGCCTTTATTCTTTGGAATAGATGGAAGACCTTCTTAGCAAGAGTGGAAGAATATGACATGTAAGATATTATACATTCAATCATCCTACTAAGGGGTTGCTAAACACTTTATTGTCCTGATTTAATTCTTAGGCTTTATGTGAGGTTATAAATTATTTTAAAATTTTTGTGATGAATGTAGAAAATTTATTTTTATCCTAAGAGCCTAATCACATCCAGGCCACATAGTAATCACCATTCTTAAAGAAACTATGAAAAGGCATGTTATTTCTAATACATAAGCTGAATAAAATGTCAAACAATTTTATAAAGCTATCGTAAAAGAATAAAAGGCCGATGCGGTCAGGTACCGTCGTACAACCCGAAAAGAAATGTGGGTAGCTGAGCTCTACCCTTATACATCCAGGTATAATGAAATAATAATTACAATTATGAAATTATAAGTGTTATGGGAGGTCTTCATTCTTCATCTTCCATCCTTCACTTTTCATCTATCATTTCTTCACCTTGATTTGCTCTATTTCTTTCTTTCTTCTGGTTTGATTAGGATGTAGCTTGCTCCAAAGGCATCACAAGGTGTATAATATTTGGTCTTATAACCAATGTTCATCCTAAATACACATAACACTTATCCTAAGCTTAATGTAAAAATTACATTAGAAGGAAGGAAAGTAAATCTAGCTACACCTGCAAAATAAATATTAGCTAAACACACCATACAACCCAAGTAATTATAGGAATAATTTAGACTTAGCACCCCACACATGGGTAACCAAGTCCACCTATCCAAACTTGGGCTATGCTTAGAAGCGACTGAGCAAAATATTTATATTTTTATTAGTGACCCTTAAGCACAACCCTACATAAAACATGATTAGGCTAATATCAACATTCGCACACATACACCCTAACATCCAGTCTAAAATAATACATCACAAAACTAAACATTTATCAAACCATGCACCACCCTAACATAAAGCTAGAAATGGTGACTTACCCTAATGTGCATGTATTAGAACTTGTGTGGTATGTCTTAACTAGGCTTTACAGTTATGACTTGCTAAGTGTGAGAGATTTAATTTATAAAGGGTTGATTTCTCTTTAAGTGGTTTAGTTGATTTGGAGATTTTACTTAGTGTTTTATTTTGTTTCATATGTCCTACACTTAACAACTAAGTGTTATAAAGAGAAGAA
Source organism: Cymbidium sinense (assembly GCA_021442155.1). Lineage (NCBI taxonomy): Eukaryota > Viridiplantae > Streptophyta > Magnoliopsida > Asparagales > Orchidaceae > Cymbidium > Cymbidium sinense. Next base: position 15,239,118 of record CM038224.1, on the reverse strand, counting down.
AGAGAGAGAGTCTCTCTTTTATCTATGCCCTAAGTCATTTCTAAGGTAAGTTAATTAATGAATTTCCTTTATTGAATGATTTATTATGTATTTTAATTAACCCTAAGTTTAGATTCATTCTAAATAGCACTATTCAATAAGAATGGCATCTTAGGATTAATTAGGATGGATTACTATCACATAACACATACTCATTCATTTCTTTCCATCATGTATACCATGCATATGAATAATCTTAAGCATACCTATACATGCAATGTAAATCTTAGCACACTTTGATGATGAATGCAAAGAAATGTATTTGGAAAGTTAAATATTTCATTTGTTGATTGAATTATGAATGCATGTCTTTATTATGTAGAAAAAAGAGATTTTTCATCCATTTACTAAATACATATTTACATGTATAAAAGTTTTAAGTGAGAACAGTGCCATTATTTTCTACACTAAGGGCATAAGGTACAAGACTTACTTAGGGCTACTTAAAGCCTCATAGCCCCGAGATATCCAGACTAATATACCACTTTTCTTAGATATATGTAAATGTATGAATAACTATAAAGATAAGAAAATCCATGCAAAAGTTATGTTTTATTTATTTAATATTTGATCCTCATTCATTGGCCACATCATACATGCATGTGTATAAGAGTTTTAAGTGAGTATGATGCCATTATTTTCTACATCGGGGGAAAACAACATACAGAGGTTACTTGAAGCCTCATCAGAGATGTCTAGACTAATAGACCAGTTTCTCAAATACATATGAATGTACAAAAAGAACTAAAGGGATAGGGAATCATGCAAGAAATTATGTTTGATTTGGTTGTATAATTTACATGTGTAATATGAAATCCTTCTTAAGTCTTAACATGGAGATGCATAGGAATAGATTTAGGAAAGTGTTGTGTTCTTTTCAAATGAACTATACACTTGCAAATCCTATGTGAATCCATGTTAAGGTAGGGAAAGAGAACTTCATAGTGCACATCTTATACTATCATCACATGCAAGCTTATAAATATTTGTAAGTAGCATTTCTTCATTTATAATAATTGATTTATAGGTTTCAAAATAGTTTTTGGTTTAATAGTGATAATAGCCACTCATATTCTTAATTTAGCAAACACATGTAATTTGACATAAAAGAAAATACTTTATTTAATTAATTTTCAAAAGAAATGAATGCATGATTTCATATGGCAAATAGTATTTAGCATGATTGGAAAGAAATAAATAAATATAAACAGATGATTTCACTCATCCCTAATTAATTTCTATGGACAATCATATTAAGTAAGGCTATTTAAAATGAACCAAAATGTTTTTAAGATATTTTTATCTTTGAATTTGATTTTATTTAGGAAATATGAGAGAGGTTTGCTAATCCTAACCCATTTTCCTATGTGTGAATTAGTTTGGTTTAATGAAAAAATATCTAAGTTTATTTTATGTTTTGATTAGGTTGAGGTATAAATTAAATGAATTAATTATCCCTTACATATATCACATTAAGTTAATTAACTAGTTAATAATAAGCCAATATGATATGCAACAACATGAAAAGTAAATTTGCAATGCTCCTAAGAAGTGAATGGGGCCTAATGCAATTGGCTTATGATTAATAGTTAATTAAGTTTAAGATCTCACTTAATTACTTTTATGATTTTCACACATGTGAGCCAATTATAATTTCATTATCTCTCACCTTGGGTTATTGAACACCCAAGGAGCTATCGAAGATCAATTAAAGGTTGCTTAGGTGTGGATGAATTAATTTTATTAATTTTAATTTCATTAAGCTTTTAATGAATTGATTAAACATTTTGATTATGTTTTAATTTGAACAATGAAATTAACTTAGGGGAAAGGACTAAGGGCAAGGCTTCAATCCTAAACTTTAAATCATTTAAACATTCAATTAAATTTTGATTTCCTTATTTTGAAGATTAATCACTTAATTAATCAATTAATCATTCCATTATCCTATTAATTAGTTTGATTTTTAAAGATATAGAAGACTTAGGACATGAATTAGAAAAAATTATCCCCAATCACATTCCCTAAGTGATCTTACTCTTCAATAGAGATAATTATGTTTAAATGAATAATCAAGTTACATTTCATTCCATAATTATGATTAATTGGATTAAGAGAGTGATTAGGGCTTACTCAAATGATATCTCTAATTATGCAATTAATAAAATCCCAAAAAAATAGGGGAGGTAAAGGTCATACCCCTAAACATCCACAAAAAATTTGAGATTAATTGAGTGCTTAATTAAGGTGTAATTAAGTTAATTATTTTTTGATAAAACTCTAATTAAGCTAAAATCTCTATTTAAAATCAATTAATTATAATTTTCCTAGATTCTCCTTTGCAATATCTTCAAAATGAGCCTAAGTTTGTACTTTTTGGATTTTACTATAATTAGTTATGATTTTAAGAAGTTTTAGGATTAAAAACTAATTAATTAGCCCTAATTAAAGCCTTAATCTCATCGGGCCATGTGGCTACTGATGCAGCGCTTTCCACATCGAGCGATGACATTGGCTTTTTAAGTAGTCACATCCACGTGCTGACTCAGCTGGCGGCGGACACACTTTCTCTGTGGGCCTTCCGATCTAAGATCGGACGGCTGAGATTCGATCCATGACTTAGGAAAGGAATCAAAGGCTCTACAGTGGGATTTGATCAGAGCCGTTCATCTTAATCACGTGAGCTGGATGGCTCATGATATATCCTATTCACGAGCGATGTAAGATGGATGTTTTTCATCTTCCCTCATTAGATCTGAGCTCACCTGAGCTCAAATTGTCTGCAAATTCTTCCCACACCTTCGGGGAAGCAAGAGGAACACATCCAATGGTCAATTTTGCATGAGATTTAAATTCTCTTCAAAAAGGACCAAGCATAATTTCTCCATAGCTATGATTTTGAGGAATTACCTCACCGGAGCTAATGTCCAACGGTGCAACGTCGTAAATAGCTTTGCATAGTTGAGGTGAGGCCCTGTTGAGGAGCTTTGAACTTGATTTGGTGTGGGAGGCTTGGTTGACCAATCCACTCATGTAAAGGCTTCAGTTTCAATTGAACTCACACCTCTGGCCACTTGGGAGCTTAGGAATTGGTTTGGTTTTGATTGACGAAGTATGGTGATGGTGTGGCTAAGAGGAATTGGGATTTGGTTTAGTGGAGAGGGAGTATTGCTCGGGAATGGGATGCCCTTTTCGACCTTGCTCGGAGGATAGAAATGCCAAATGGAGAGGGCTTAAGGATCCTTGGAAATGTTCTGAGGGGTTTCGAAATGGGCTTTGGAGGGCTCATGACTAGATTGTGTGTGAATTCCTCTTAAAATTGAGGGGGTATACCCCTCAATTTTCCATCATTAATGGATGACTTGTGCGCATGTTTTGGACTGGCTCAGCACCGTCCGGCCATCGGAGTTGTCTCTATCAAGGTTAGGTCGCACGCCAGGGATGGGAGAAGTGATGGGGAGCTGCCATGGACCAAATGTGCAATGATGTCATGGTCTGGATCCAATGGGTGCTCAATTTGGGTTGGAGGTGAGTCAACTCATTATCTAAGGGTCTTTGGTTGACCTAGCATGAGTTATGTTAGCTAGGTGAGATAGGAAAAGGTTCCATGTAGTGCCAATGAGCTGTCATGGGGATGGGAAAGTTGACTTTAGCTTGGATCCAATGGTTTTAAGGCTTAAATCCTATTTTTTGATGGCTAATTCCCTTGGTGGGGTTCACTTATCTTTTAGGCTTATTTGGAAATGACTTAGGACAAGTTTGGGTTGGGTTTTACTAAGTCCCAGGGCCCCATAAGTTAGTTTGGAGGGATTTGGCTTCATTTCATCAAATGGATTCCATTTGGGCTAGGTTGGGTTGGGTTGACCAATTGGTCAAATTGGGTCAAACTAAGGCTTAGGTTAGATTCATATGATGATTTGGGATGTTTCGGCTCAATTAATTTGGATTGGTTTGGCCTAGGTTTGAATTTGACTTGGATTCAAAAGGGTCAAATTGGTCAAGTTGACCAATTTGACCAATTTAGGTTGGGTTAGGTGTTGAGTCAAGTTCAATTGGTTGATTAAAAATGATTGTATGCTTTGGTTTGGTTTAATTTGGAATTAATTTGGATTTTGGTCAATTTGATCTTTTAGGTCAATTTGGGCTAGGTTGGGTCAAGTTGACCAATTGGTCAACTTGGGTTCAATCATGGCTTTATTCAAGTTCAACAAGTGATTTGGAATGAACTTGAGCCATTAGTTACAATCAATTTAGATTAAATCATGATTTGACTCATTTTGGCTTGTTAGACCAATTTGGATCAACTTAGATCAAGTGGCCAATTAGGCTTGGTTTAGCTCAATTGATGACTTGGTCACATTTAATCATTGATTATGAATGGATTTGGGTCAATGGTTTCAATCAATTTGGCATATAATGGATTTTGGCTAGTTTGAGTTTTATTAAGGATAAATGTTGACTTGGTCGAAGGCTATGCTTGACTTAGTTTGACCCAATTCAAGGTGGTTGATCACCCTATAATGATTGTTGATCATGATTTTAGGTTTAGATAGGCTTAGTTCAATCCAATTTGGGTTGGATTAGAAATTGGCTCAAAAAAGGTCTTTTAGGTCACTTTGGGTCAAGTGAGCCTAAATGGGTCAATTGGCTTGATCAAGGTTTGATTCAAGTTTTGTTGAACCCACTTATGAGCTTAGGATTGAAATATAAATCCAATTACAATTGGTTTGGAGCCAAATGGGTTTTAGTTCATATGATAATTTCAAGTCAAAAAGGTTAAATTGGGCTTGATTTGGTTTGATAATGGTGATTTATGTTTATATTTGGATTCATGATTGAAGAAATGATTGAATCATGAAGAAATTCATGAGTTTTGAGTTGATTTGGGTTTCATTTAGCCAAGTTCAAAAGTTTGGCTAAAAGGGTTAAAATTGATAATTTTATTTGATTTGAGTTGGTTTTGGTCATTTAAATTTATACTTTTTTTTAGATTTGAGTTGATTAGGTTTATGGAGGTAGGTCTATAGAGCTTAAGAAGGGTCTTAATTTGGTTTGATATATTTTGATTTAATTTGAAAGGTTTGAATTTGGATTTCATTTATATTTATGAACACAAATGAGGGAATGATAGATTTATAAAGATATTAACCAATTTTGAGTTGGTTTGAAGGAGTTTTTGCTAAGCACATGAAGGTGGTTCATATGGCTTAGGAAGAGATTTTGAAATTTAGAGTTAATCATGTGTTTCAATCATTTGGAGTTTAGAATTGATTTATGATTTGAAATTTGATTTGAGATTAAATTTGATAATTGAGAAAATCAATTGGATTGAGGTTGATTTGGATTTGGCTAAGGCTAAGTCCATAAGATAAAATCAAAGGGCCTGGGAAGGGATCTGGAGTTTGAATTTTGTGATGGATTTCAATCATTGGATAGTTGGATTTAATTTTGGAATTTGAATTTAAATTTGAGGTTTGGTTTGAAAAAGGAAGCAAGGATTTGGTTTGGGCTATAGGGTAGACATGTCTTCCTAAATCCCTAAGGCACAACCTACCCATATGGCTAACTCTTCAAAGTCTCTAGGGTTATGTTAAGTGTTCACCTAATCACTAGGAGTGTCTTAAGACTAAGGAACACTTAGTGTCTATAAGAGTCCTAGACCAATGATGAGGAAGTTGAGACCACACTCCAAAAGTGAGGTCAACAACTAAGTTTAAGGACTGCTTCACATAGAGTTATGAAGAGACAACCGGTTTATCTCCTGACATAACAATCCACAAACTAGCAATAGAGCCTAGTGCTAACCCTATCAAGCAAGCTAAACACATGCAATTAGATATTAAATAACAGGTCATTTCTAAAGTCAAGAAACTGATCGATGATGACTTTATCAGAAAAGAAAAATATCCTACCTGGTTGGCTAGTGTTAGCTTAGTTAAGAAGAAGAATGGCCAAATTCACATATGTGTCGATCTTAGGGATCTAAATAAGGCATATCCAAAAGACAAATTTCTACTACCAATCCTAGAACTGTTGGTAGACATTGCCTCGTCTCATGCAGTCTTCTCTTTCATGGATGGCTCATCTGGATATAACCAAATAAAGATGGCCCCTGAAGATGAAAGAAACACTTTGTTTTGAACCTCGATCAAAATCTTTTGCTATAGGGTCATGTCTTTCAACCTTAAAAATGCCAGTGCTACCTACCAGTGGGCCATGACTCAGATCTTCGATGAACTCATTCATCAGCAAGTTGAGTATTATGTCGATGATCTCATAGTCAAAAGTAAAGAAAAGGAAGACCATCTCTTTGACTTGAGAATAGTTTTTGAATGGTTAAGACAATTTAACCTTAAAATGAATCCCCTGAAGTGTACATTTTGAGTAGCTTCAGGGAAATTCCTTGGGTTTATTGTTCGACACCATGAAATAGAAATCGATCTGGAGAAGATCAAGAAGATAATAGAAATGCCACCCCCTAGAAGTTTAACTCAACTCAGATTATTTCAAGGGTAATTCATGTATCTAAGACACTTCGATTCTAACCTATCACAAAGATGCCAATCATTTTCAGCACTTGTCAAAAAGGATGCTAAGTTCAAGTGGGATGATAAGTGCCAACATGCCTTTGAAGACATCAAGCACTACCTGATGATGCCGCTAGTTCTAGTATACCCTATCCTAGGCAAGCTACTCATCTTCTACACTGCTGCATTAGATGACTACCTTGGCACTTTGTTGGCCCAAACCAATGATGAAGGGAAAGAAAATGCAGTCTACTTTCTTAGTCATCGTCTAATCCCTGTTGAGCCAAATTATCCATCTATTGAAAAGCACTGTCTGGCTTTAATCTTTTCATCCCAAAAGCGATGACAAAATATGATTTATTATAAGGTGAAGTTGATTTATAGGATCAATCCACTGTAATATCTCATAACACGACTGACGCTATCCGGACAGTTGGCGCGATGGTCCATGATTCTATCAATGTTTGATATTACTTTCATACCCCTCCATATAGTGAAAGGACAGGCACTAGTGGATTTCTTAACAACACACACACTTCCTTATGATTCCCTACTTAATGATGACCTCCCCAATGAACAAATCATGAACTTAGGGGACACTAACATTCCACTAGGAGATATACTTTGATGGTGCAGCTTCCTTTCAAAAGGAAGAAGAACCACAATCTACTCTTCCAGGAAAGGCATGGATAGGTATAGTTCTCCTAACTCTGGAATGCAATGTAATGAGATTCTCATATCACCTGTCCAATATATGCACCAATAACGAAGTTGAATATGAGGCTTTGATTACCAGTCTGAAGTTAGTCATTACGCTATGCATCCTAGATATCAACATCTTTGGCGATTCTTAGTTAGTCATCAACCAAATAGTTGGGCCTTATAAAGTTCTAAAGCCTAAGCTTCATCACTACCATAAGTACACTATGGAGTTATTGGCCCAAATCCCAGAGGTTACCATTTATAAGATTCCTCGAGAGAGAACATAGTAGCAGATGTATTAGCTAAGCTAGCCAAAGAGTTGGCATGTCTAGAAGATGAGTCCATGCCAATAAGGGTCCAAAATAGACAAATATTATCCCTTATTGATGATGAACTCATCGAGAGACTCTCTCTTGAAGGGGAGGTTACCGTTGCTAAAAAGGATGATGAGTCATATTTGAGGCAACCATTCATGGATTATCTAAATATAGGCAAACTACCTCAAGAGAAGTCATTAGCATGAAGCTCGTAAGATTGTGACCGAGGAACACTCAAGTTTATGCAGAGCGCATCAACATGGTCCGAAGATGAAAGCCAAGATTAAGAGACTAGAGTACTACTGGCCTTCGATGACCACATACTGCATGGATGTAGCTAAGAGATGACACCAATGTTAGGTGCATGGTGTGGTCATACACCAACAACCCAACATCCTACACCCTCCCTTGGCCTCATAGCCATTCGAGTGTTGGGGTACCGACATAGTGGGTCCGATCGATCCTCTATCTTCCAAGGGTCATTTATTCATTCAAGCTGTTGCTAACTATTTTTCCAAGTGGATGAAGGAAATCCCACTCAGAGAGGTCACAGCTCAGCATGTGCTCTAGTTTTTCAGGAACCATATTATATATAGGTTTAGGTTGCCTCGATGAATTATATCTGATAATTATACTGCATTCAAGAGCACTAAAATCAACAGCTTTTCTTAGAGACATAGCATATATTAGTGATATTCTACCATCTATTACCCAAGAAAAAATGGCTTAGCACAAACCTTCAACAAAATTCTCATCCCGATATTAAAGAAGATACTGATAACAATATGGCATAACAAGTGGTTGGTTGAAGCTTACCGCACATCATATACTCAAACTCAATCTACCCAATTCTCCTTAGTGTATGGTTCTGAAGCCGTTCTACCATTAGAAGTCCAACTCCCATCATTAAGAATAGTTGTGGGTAGGAAGATCACAATGGAGCAGAACGCCAAGTTGCGTTTAGAAGAGCTTAAAAGTTTGGAGGAGAGTCACCTCCAGGCATGCTAGAACCTCAAGTTGTATAAATACAGAATGATTCAAGCTCATAACAAGTTGGTCTATCCTAGAGCCTTTTAAGTAGAAGATATTGTTTCATTTCTAAGAAGACCAATTGTTGCCCATCAAAAGATGGGAGGAAAGTTTGAACTCTCTTAAGAAGACTCTTTTACCATAGAGAAGGCCTACCAAGGTGGATCTTATTAGCTTATAAATTTTAAGGGAGAACACCCAATTCTTCCAATCAACAGGCTCTTCCTAAAGAAATACTATCCATAAATCTTATTTCAAAACAATTATTAATAAAATTTCTTTTCATCTCAAATTCCATACCTTCGTATTATTGAGAGACATCTTTGTTCACGAATCCACCATGATGTGTTTAGGGTAGGTGTGAGGAACCCAAGTGGCATCCTATCTTTTATTAACACAACACCAACACAAACTACTCACAACCACATAAAACAAACACATATCTTTTATCTCGGGCTACTTTGATGTGGGATAAAGCCCCCTATGGCACTCACGCATTAGTTTTAGGTCGAACTTGACTTGCTAGTGTGTCACCCTAGTGTTTCTTTATTTAGAGGATGTAAGTCTACAAGCCTTCTTCTTAACTTGGCCATTACAAACCGATGAGCATCTTGTTAGTTTGGTAGGCTTTATTGTGCGGTAGGTAAGCTACCTCATGTTGACTTTGTTTAAGAGGATGTAAGCCTACACGCTTTCTTCTTGAGCTAGCCATCATGCACTAACCAAGTTGAGTATATTTAAGGCCTAGGATAAGTTTCTTAATGTCTATTTTCCTCTTGACTACTTCAATTCTGGGTCTAGTCCTCATATGAGGCTCCCCACTTGGTAGTCACCCTAGGTCAGATAACATCTGTCCCACCAACGACAGACTATCTCGATGATCATTTCCATCTATGAAAATGTAAGTCTATAAGCCTTCATCTTATATTGATCATCGCACACCGACGGACACCTTAGGTTCATTGGTTCCCTTATACAATGACCCACCCGGTGGATACACCACTCATGGCGATGTAAGTCTCAAGCTTTCTAGAGTTGGCCCGAACACCTATAGGCTTTCTTTTACAAGGATCCAAGATAAACCCCCTAGAGGCACCTCCCCAGTGGGCACTCTATTTGGATCACATCCTTATCGACCCCATTTAGACACAACCCGGGTTACTCTTGGATTGGACAGTCCCTCTTTCCTACTAGCCATCCCTATGGTTAGAGAATCTACCTTTCATATATGCAGATTCTCTTTTAGTCTAGTAAGTCTGAGATAGGACTAGGCTAATATAAAACCATTCTCAGTGTGGCCCCTCACACACCGATAGGGTCAACGCAAACATATAAACCAATATATATATTTTTGCTTGTGGATTAGGAGGACACCTCCAGTGGTACCTTTTCCTAAGCAGACATCCTATCTTTTTGGCAGTGTCAACAAAACTCCCTATAGGAATCGCCTGACCACTTTGAATAGAGATAAGTCCCCGGGTGGCACTCTCTCAGTAGTCTCCCTTAGGTCGAGTTCAATTTATTGTGCCACCAATGAGTCACCCCAGCGGTCATCCTTTCTTTTGAAGATGTAAGTCTATCACACATTCTTTCTGGCATGACCATTGCACACCAATGGGCAGCCTCAGATCAGGTTTGATTTGTTATGCTACCAACTGATCACCCCAATGGTTGCTCCTTGCTTTAGAAGATGTAAGTCTATATTCTTTCTTCCTAGCACAACTGTTGCACACTAAAAGGCACCTCTTAGGTTGGTTAGCTCTACCCCACAACCAGTAGACTATCCCTTTAGATTTGTAAATCTAAGATAGGACAAGGTTGATATAGCCCCTTCTTAGTAAATCCATAACATACTGATAGGTCAAGCTAAGTTTCTCTAGCATAGGTGGAAGCCCTCCAATCAAGAGTGAAATAATATGCTATTGTGCATGATATGCCAAAAGAAATACTCATCCAGCTAAGAGGTTGCTAATTCTTTTATTTTGAGTTTAAACCTAAGCTTTAGGTGAGGTTATGAGTTCTTTATTTTTAATTTGAGTTGCTAAGTTTGGTTAAAGATTTATTTTTCCCTAAAAAGTCTAATCCACATCCAAGCCATACATAAAGCATGGAAGAAACTAGAAAAAATATGCCACTTAATGCACAAGCTAAATAAATCATCAATCAATTTATAAAGCTAGTCACAAAAAGAATAAAAGGTCATTGTGGTCGGGCACCACCGCACAAACCCAAAAATAGCAAATTGGGTAGCCGAGCTCTACCCTTATACAACCTAGATTACAAATGAATTAAATTACAATTAAGCAAGGAATTCATTGTTATAGGTCTTCAAGCTTTTATTTCTTCATTCTTCTTTTCTTCTTTCTTCTTCTTTCCTTCTTTCTTCTTTGGTTCTTTCTTTTGAATGGTTGGAAGGTAGATTCTCCAAGGCCTCACATGGTGCATAAGATAGGATCTTATGACCAATTCTCATCCTAATCCCCATAACAATCATTCTAAAATCCTAATTGCATAAATTTACATGAAAAGGAAAAGAATGGAAATCTAATTAACACCTATAAAATAAAGATTAGCTAAAACAAACCACATAAATCCCAAGCATGTATATTAGACTATCACCCTACACATGGGTGACTAAGTCCACCAAGCCTATTGGATTATGCTTAGGGGTATAAAACACCTACAAGCAAAAGAATTTAGATTTTTATTTATGATAGCACCCCTTAAGCACAATCCCTACAAAAATAATGATTAGACTAACAACATCCTACCATTCATTCTATGAGCATACACCCTAACATCCAGTCTAAAACATATATCCCAAAATAAAACTAACATCAAACCATGCACCGCCCTAACCTAAAGCTAGAAGTGGTGACTTATCCTAATATGTGTGCTTTGGAAGGTTTGTGTGGTATGCTTAGCTATAGCTTTAGGTTCAAAATTTCTAAGTGTGAAAATATGTTCAACTTAGAGGAGAGTTTCATTTAAGTTTTTCAATTATTTTGAGTTGATTTTATTTTATGTTTTGATTAAGTTCAAGTGAATCCTATAATTTACTAAGTTATAAAGGGAGGGAAAGAAAAGGGAACTTCTCTTTCCCTAACCTAAGTAATTTCTAAAGTAGATTCATATTTTAGTTTTGTTTAGTGAATATTTTGATTAAGTGTTTTAATTAATCTTAAGTTTAGATAAACTCTAAACAAACCTATTGAAAAAGAAAGGAATTTTAAGATTAAATAAAATGAAACAAACTCACAAAACACATATTACTTCATTTCTTTCCCAACATGTATAACATGCATATGAATGAATCCTAAGCATATCTATACACACAAATGAGAACATTCAACACACTTTATGATGCATGCTAAGTAATCCATTTAAGGAAATTTAGAAGTTGAATATGCATGATTTTTCTTAAGTAGAAAAGGGTTTCTTTATCCAATTTTTCACATATACATATAAAAGTAAAAAAAGCATAAGTGAGTACAACGCCATTGTTAACCAGAGGTGTAAGGTACAAGACCTACTTAGGGCTATTTAAATCCTCACAACCTCATGGTTGTCCACACTAATATACCACTTTCCTTAAATATAAGCATGTGTACAAAATAAATGAAATGGAAAAGAAGAATGCAAAAAGTTGTATTAATTGATTCATTTTGTTTATGCAATTTATGTGTACAAGTATAGGTAACCCTTCTTAGGAGATAGCATAGGGATGAATAGGATATGGAATTAAGTAAGTGTTAGGTTCTTTTCAAATGAACCATACATACATAACTCTATTCAAAACTATGCTAACATAAAGAGAAGGAAATCTATACTAAGCTTATATTCCTTCACATGCAAGCTTATAATTAAAATATAAGTAGCATACTTTCATATTTGATAATTGATTTATATATTTTGAAAATAATTTGAATTTAGCAGTGATAATAGCCACTCATATTTCTACTTTAGCCAACACATGCAAATTTTACAAAAAGTAAACAATTTCATTTTTAAATTTGAATTTGAAAAATATGAATGCATGAAACCACATGACATACAAATTTAACATGTTAGGGAAAGAATCAAAGCAATGAAAGCATGTAAATACATTCACTTTAATTATATAATAAAGACATTCTTATGAAATAAGAAAGTTTAAAATAAATCAAAGTGTATTCAATGTGATTTTGTTTAGTTTTAAGTTTGATTTAATTTTAAAATGTGAATTGAGTTTGTTATTCCTAACCTATTCCCACATGTGTTTGATATTTTTGTTTAATGTTTAGATGATTAGATTCACTTTTATGTATTAATTAGGTTAAGGTATGAATTAAGCATTAATTAATTAACCTTACTAACCAAATAATTATAATTATGAGATGACATAAAAACTCAAAATAATTTAAACTTGACCTAAGAAGAAAAGGGCCTAATGCAATTTGGCTCATGATTAATGGTTAATTAAGCTAAGGGATTTAGCTTAAGTAATTTCATAACACCCTTTCACACATATGAATTGGGTTTTGATTTCCTTAATTAAACATAGGCTCTTAAACACCTAAGCATCAACCCAAGGTAGATTAATTAAGCTCTGGAAGTTTTTAGAATTTTTAGAAATTAATTAAGGGGATAATTAATGAATTAACCCTTAATTAAGAGAGGATTAAGGAAAGGAAAGGGGTTTAGGGAATAGCTTAGAGAAAATGCCCAAAAATTATGCCCTAAACCTTTATATACTAGATCTGACCTTAATCAACTCTAATAATGGATTAAAACCACTAATCACACCTTAATTATCCTTAATTACAAAAGGAGGGTAATTAGAAAACACATTCACAATTCACCCAATTAAACCCTTAATAAATCCCAAGAAAATTAGGTAAGATAGTAGTCATCCCCAAAACATTCCCAAGAAGTTTGGGATTAATCATAGAATTAATTAAGAGATAATTAGCAATATATGATTTCCAATAAAAACCAAAATCAGAGAAAAGACTAATTCAAAATCCATTGAAATTATTTTTAAAATATTCTAGGATAAATTATCTTTCCAAGGATTTTACCTTATATTTTTTTGAATTTTATTAAGAGAGATATGAATTTTAGAAAATTAGAAGATTAATTAATCATTAATTAAATTCACTAACTAGTCCCTCACCTCACAGTAACATGCAGCAATGGCGGTCAGCGTGCTTTACACGTGTCACGTGATGATACATCTTCTTAAATGTCACATCAGGTGGCGGTGGCGGGACACGCTTTGATCCCTATCGTTCGATCAAAGATCAAACATCTAGGGATCAACTTGTAGTTTATAAAAGGATAAATGATTTTCTAAACGTGGGAATAATCTCGCCCGTCCATCCAAAATGCGTGGTTGGATGGCCAAGATCTCCCTAGTTCTTCCCCTAGGCTCAACATAGACCTTCAATGATCTAGGAGAACATCCGAGCTCGATTGAGCTTGGATTGGAACAAAATTGTTCCCACACCATCTAAAGCTACTAAGGAGCATATCCAGCGGTGGATTTTGCATGACTTGAAAATTCCTTTCACAAAAGACCAACAACTTCTATGCTAGGTGGTCAAAACTTCCATACCTCACCGAAGGTGATCATTGGCGCTCGAGATCGATGAGGTAGCTTCAAGTGGAGCGAAGCCACTGAAATTTTCAAGCCTTGGGGTTGAGTGGATCTTTCAATGGACCAACACCACTATATCTCCCTCACAACTTTGCTTCAATTCCTCCTCTCCTTACTATGGGAACTCAAATGGATACTTGAGTGCACTTGTATTGGTCCTCTGAGAGAGTGTGCAAGAGGAATTGGAGTAGATTTTAGTGTAGAGGAAATTGAAGATTCAAAGGAGCTCCCCATTTTTCAATGGAGAAAATCAGAAGAAGCAATTTCAAATCCTCCTTAGAATGGTTAGGAAGGCTCTCTGATCTTTCCTAACACTCTCTTTGGCTCAATCAAATGAGGGAATGCTAATTTTGAATTGAATTAGGGGGAGTATATCTCCCACTATGGCAATCTGACAGTCGACACCTCCTTTGCCATTTTGATCCAATTGACCACAATGGAGAGGTTGTTTGATATGTTAGCTTTTTTCATATGGTTAGTTTGAGGTCTTGAGTGGATTGCCAACCTCCCATGTGCATCAAATTATGTGGATGAGGGATTTGGAATGAGCCAATTTGACCTATGGGGTTGGGTTTGGCCTTGGGGCCAATTGGGCTGACCCAAACCCATTGGGTTGGGTGCACCACTCTTCATTAGGTCCCATTGAGGTATTAGGAAGGTATCAAGTGGATATGAAGAGGGCATGACCAAATTACCCATGGATTAGTCCATAATTTGTTCTATGGCCTAGTGGTAGAATGATCATTTTGTTAATTTTTTTCAATTTGGATATGTTGGGTATGTGGAGAAACAAGGTTTGGCCAAGTTACATGAGATTTGGAATTCATTTGATAAGTTTTGGCTCATGTTGACCCATTTAGGTCAAAATGGGTCAACTTGGGTCAAGTAGACCAATTGGTCAAATTGGGTCAAACCAAGGGTTGGGTCAAGTTCATATGACCATTTGAAATGTATTGGTGGCCTTGGTTTGGTTCAATTTGGATTAGTTTTGAATTTGGCTCATATGACTTCACTTTGGTCAAATGGGTCAAGTTGACCTATTTGACCCATTTGACCTATTTGAGGTAGGTTAAGGGTAGGTTTAGGTTAGGTTAGTCATATGGAATGGATTGGTATCTTTGTTTCCAATCAATTTTTGATATGTTCAAATTTTCCTCAACATGAGCTCTTTAGGTCAAGTTGGGTCTAAGGTCAATTGAGCTAGGGTAGGTCTAGTTAGCCCATTGAAGCTTTGGTCAAGTTCCACAAGTGATTTATAATGAACTTGAACCATTGGTTTAAATCAATTTGGCTTAGATCAAATTTTGACACATTTTGACTTTTTAGGTCAAGTTGGGTCAACTTGGGTCAAGTGGCCAATTGGGCTAAGTTAGGGTCAAATGTTGGCATGGTCAAGTTCAAACATAGGTCATGAATGAACTTAGATCAATGGTTTCAATCAATTTGGCCTATGGTGGAATTTGGCTATGTTAGGTTTCATTTTGGGCTAAGTGTTGACTTGATCAAGCCTTAGGTTTGACTTGGTTTGACCCAATTTGATTGATTGATCATCCCATGATGATTTTCGATCATGATGAGAGGCATAGGTGAGTTTGGTTCAATCCAATTTGGTTAGGATTAGAATTTGGCTCATAAGGGTACTTTAGGTCACTTTGGGTCAAGTGAGCCTAAGTGGGTCAAATGGCTTGGTCAAAGCTTGATTTGAGTTTGATTAAACTTGTATATGGACTTATGATTGAAATATAAATCCATTTGCAAGTGGTTTGAAGTCAAATGGGTTTTGGTTCATTTGACAACTTCATATTCAAAGGGTGAATATGAAAGGATTTAGGGTTTGATTTTTGAATTGATTTTCAATTTGGTGATTGAAGTTTGCATTTATATTTGGATTCATGATTGTAGGGTTGATTGAATCATGAAAAGAAATCAAGAGTTTGGCTTGATTTGAGGTTGATTTGGCTAAGTTCAAGGTTTTGACTTGAAAGGTTTAGATTGGATTTTGAGTGGATTTGAGTTTGATTTTTGGAATTGGTTTTGATTGTTTGAATTTATATTTCATTTTTATATGTGAATGTAAATGAGAATATGAATGGATCATGTGAAAATTTCAAGGGTTTGGAATGATTTGATCATGACTTAGGCTAAGTCCATTAAAACCAATTTAAAGGACTTAGGAAAATTTTGGAGTAAGAGTTTTGAATTTTGGAATTTGGTTTGATTGATTTATATTTCATTTCATTTATATATGTGAACATAAATGAGGATATAAATGAATTATGAGAAAATCCAATGAATTTGAATTTATTTGATCAAGATTTTGGCTAAGTGCTTAAGGGAAGATTAATGACTTATAAAGATTTGGACTTAGGAATTTTAGTGGATTTTGATCATGGGTTTCAATCATAGATTTCAATCATGAATTTCAATCATGGATTTTGATCATATGGAGTTGATTTGGATTTGGAGAAAATCAAAATGGTATTGATTTGGAGTTTGACTTGAATGAAGGAAAGTGAGGAATGGTTCAAGCTAAGGGTAGGCAAATTTTCCTAACACCCCTAAAGCATGACCTATTCCTATGGCTAACTCTTCTAAGTTTCTAGGGCTAGGTTGAGTGTCCACATAATCACTAGATGTATTTTAAAACTAAGAAACTCTTAAAGCCTAAGAGGAGTTCTATGTCTAAGATGGAGGGGTTGAGAGCTTATTCTAAAAATAAAGTCAAAAATAACCATCCAGTTCCATTAGGATAATCCTTGGGGATACTTGTGATCCTTCCAAAACTAAAGAAGGTTGGGATATCTCTTTATCCAAAATCTCTAAAAAGATCATTCAAAAGATCAAGAAACTCTGCTTGCAGGTGCCTGAGTTAGCTCAAACCTCCAACATCAAGGAAGGTTTGCAAGTTGCAAGTGCCAACATAGGGAAAAGGGGAGCTCAGTAGCAGCAGCTGCAGCAACATGTGCCGACCTAGGATAGCCTAGTAGTGTAATCATAGACCGAGTCCAGCCTCTAGTCTACCATTACAGCTACCACATCGATGACTTCCTCTACTTCACCTAGTTCTTCTTCTTCTACTAGTAAAACCCATATATCGGTGGATAAGGGCATCAAATCCCTTACCCCATTTACTTTACTTGACTTCTACTTTGTACCTCCTATCAAATCCAAAAAATTGAAGAATAATGCTAGCTTGAATTACATCTGTGTCACTTCTGATGGGTTATCTACTTCTATTCTTAAAGATAACTCTTCAAGTCAAAATATCTATAAATACCATATAATTTTTGCTCGCCTTGTGTTCATAATCTTATACATAAAGGTTCAATTCCGCATACATGGTCAAGGTACAAGTCAGAGTACTTTGAAAAGCTGTGGAACAATAAGGAAGCACATCAAGTGAGACTAGGATTTGGTATGGTGGGTCTAGTCAATGATGTGTTGGTTGTTATTTGGAGTCGATAGGTTCACACACAACACCAACTCTATGACAATATGTGTTTAGAAACCTTGGATGATCCAAATGATCTCCAAATTAAGGATGCACCTCCAAAATTTGAAGAGAAGATCTATTCAACAATTGACATACTTAAAGAAATCAATCTTTGGATAGAAGACAATCCATGATTGACGTACATCAGTTTATTGCTGAATGTAGAAGAACCCAATGACTTAGTTTGGGCTTTGATTGCGTTTAAAGATTGCTTCACATAGAGTTATGAGGATATGCCTAGGTTTTCTCCTGACTTAGCAGTCCACAAGCTAGCAATATATCCTAACACTAACCCTATCAAGAAAGCTCCTAGACACATGCGATTAGAAATCGAACAACAGATCATTTCTAAAGTCAAGAAATTGATTGATGCTAATTTCATCAGGGAAGAAAAATATCTTACCTGGTTAGCCATCCAGTTAAGAAGAATGGCCAAATTTACTTATGCGATTTGGGGACTTAAATAAGGCATGTCCTAAGGATGAGTTTCCTCTTACTATACCAAAATTAATGGTGGACATCACCTCATCTCATACAATTTTCTCTTTCATGGATGGGTCATCTAGCTACAACCAAATCAATATGTCTTCTGAAGATGAAAGAAACACTACTTTCTGAACCCCTAATCAGAATCTTCTGTTGTAGAGTCATGCTTTTTGGCCTTAAAATCGGTGCTATACCATATGACTTCGGATCTTCAACAAACTCATCCATCATCAAGTTGGAGCTATCTTGATCTAGTAGTCAAGAGCAGAAAAGGAAGACCACCAACTTGAGAGTAGTTTTCAAATGGTTAAGATAATATAACCACAAATGAATCCAGTGTGCATTGAGCGGAGGAAATTCTTAGGTTTGTTGTCGACATGGGAATATAAATAAATCCAGAAAAGATCAAAGCTATTTTAGAAATGCCACCTCCTAAGAGTTTAACTCAACTCAAATCCTTCCAAGGATGGTTGGCGTATCTGAGACACTTCATTTCCAACCTATCAGGGAGATGCAAGCCATCCTCAACATTTGTCAAAAAGGACATCAAGTTCAAGTGGGATGATAAGTGTCAATATGCCTTTGAAGATATCAAGCAGTATTTGGTGAAGCCGCTAGTTCTAGTAGCCCCTATCCCGGGTAGGCCACTCATCCTCTACACTGCTACATTGGAAGACTCTCTCGGCTCTTTGTCGGCCTAAGCCAATGATGAATGGAAGGAGAATGCTCTATACTACCTCAACCATTTTCTGATTTCTACTGAAGCAAACTATCCACCTATTGAAAAACATTGCCTAGCTTTCATCTTTGCATCTCAGAAGCTATGACATTATATGCTTTCTCATAATGTGAACTTGATCTCTAGAACCAATCCACTGCAGTATCTCATGAAATGGCCAACACTATCAGGATGTTTGACACACTGGTTTATGACTCTCTCATAGTTCGATAATACATTTGTACCACTCCTTGTGATAAAAAGACAAGCACTAGCAGATTTCTTAATAGCGCACCAACTTCCTGCTGATTCTCCAGTTAGTGATGATCTCCTTAATGAAAAAATCATGAACTTAGTGGAGGTTAACAACTGTTGATGGGAGATGCATTTTGATGGTGTAGCTTCATTTCATAAAGGGGAAGCATCATGATCTACTCTTCTAGGAAAGGCTGGGGTAGGAATAGTTCTCCTAACTCCATACTATGATGTGATGAGATTCTCATACTATCTTTCCAACCCCTGCACTAATAATGAAGCCAAGTATGAGTCTTTGATTGTCGTTCTAGAGTTAGCCATCTGTATGTCAGAGAATCAACATCTTTGGGATTCTCGGTTGGTCATCAACTAGATTGTCGGGTTCTACAAGGTTCTCAAACCCAAGCTTCGTCATTACCATGAGTATACCATGAAGTTGTTGGTTTCAGTCACCATATAAGGTTCCTCGGTAGAAGCGTAGCAATGCTTTGGCCAAATTTTCCAAAGAATTGGCATATCCTGAAGATGAGTCTATTTTAATAAGGGTCCAAAATAGACAAGTCATATCCCTTATTGATGTTGGACTCATCAAGAGACTTTCTCTTGAAGGGGAGGTTGTCATTGCCAAAATGGACAAGGAGCTGGATTGGAGGCAACTGTTCATAGACTATTTTAACAACTCACAGAAAAATCACAAGCCCATCTGGTGAAAGCAGATGTCTCTCCTATGCATTGATGGCACCCTATACTATCGGTCCTTTGACCAGATGTGGTTACATTGTCATAAATATGAAGCCCATGGCATTGTAATCGAGGTACATTGATGATGAAGCATCAATTGTCCATGAAGATAAAATCTAGACTAGGATATTAGTGTCCTTCGATGATTACAGACTACATAGATGGAGCTAGAAGATGCCATCAGTGTCATGTACACGGCGTGGTCCTCCACTAACCACCCAACATTCTACACCCTACACTGGCCTCATGGCCATTCGAGTGTTGGGGTATGTCCCGATTATTGATCCTCCTTCTTCCAGGGTCATCGGTTCATCTTAGCTTCGACTACTTTTCAAGTGGCGAGGCAATCCCACTTGTCACAACTCAACATGTTTCAACCGAACCATATTGCATATAGGTTGAGTGCCTTGATGAATTATATCGATAATGGTACTACATTCAAGATCAAACTTTGCCAAAAGACACTGTATAGATTAGAGATACTCCACCATCTACTACCCTAGAGCAAATGGCTTAGCAGAAGCATTCAATAAAACTCTCATCTAGAAACTAAATAAGACTCTTGATGATAATACAAGGCAGTAGAATGAGCAGTTGGTTGAAGCCTTGTGGGCCTACCGCACCACATACAAAACTCCAACTCAGTCTACCCCATTTTATTTAGTGTATGAGTCTGAAGCCATTCTACCATTAGAAGTTCAACTCCCATTACTAAGGATAACATTGGGTAGCAAGATCACTATAGAGCAGAATGCAAAGTTGTGGTTAGAAGAGCTCGAAGGTTTGGGGAGGTAAGCTGAGGCATGCAGAATCTTAAGTGAGGATAAAATGATTCAAGCTCACAACAAGGTCTACCCTAGGTCTTTCGATTGGGAGAGCTTGTGTTAGTCCTAAGGAGGCCAATTGCCCATCGAAGATGGGAGGCAAGTTACCCCACTTGGGAAGGCCCACATGTCATAGAGAAGGCCTACCAAGGACGATCTTATTAGCTTATTGATTATAAATGGGAACACCCGATGCTTTCAATTAATGTGTTCTATTTTAAGAAATATTACCCAAAAAAATCATATTTAAAAAATAATTCTATCAATAAAAGAAATTGATTCCATTTCATCAAAATTGTTTCTTCTTTAGAAGCATTATTTGCTTGTCTTGTGAATCCGCCATGAAATATTTATGGTAGGTGTAAGAGTCCCCCAATGATATCCTATCCTTCTTTCACAATAAAAATACAATCTCTCGACGCTATTAGAATAGGTGTAAGAGAACCCAAGAGGCATCCTATTTTGATTAGCATAACTAAGTTAGGTGTAAGAGAATCCAAGCGGCATCCTTTCTTAGTAAAAATTCCCAGCTACCATCCGTGACACCATTTCATCAAAATCCCCAAGCATGTTTAAGGTAGGTGCAAGAGTCCCACAGAGGCATCCTATTCCCTTTAAAACAAGCACAAAAATAAACATAAATCTTTTTTTCACAAGCTATTTTGATGTGGGAGCATGCACCCTATGACACTCACTCATTAGCAGCCCTAGGTCGGGTCTACATGCTAACTCGCTAGTATGTCACCTAATGGTTACTTATTTGGAGGATTTGAGTCCCCCATTCTTCCTAACTTGATGCAAACCAATGAGCTCCTTATTATTATGGTAGACTTCCTTTGTCCCGGTAGCTACCTCATGTTGATTTTATTTAAGAAGATGTGAGTCCCCGTGCTTTCTTCTTGAACTAATCATCATGATCTAACTAGGTCGAGTATATTTGAGGTTTAGGATAAGTCCACCAAGAGGCTCCTTTCTTCTCGACTGCATTTGAGTTGATATAAGTCCCTTACTGGCATTCACTCGGTAATTAGCCCTAGGTCGGATAACTGAGAACATGAACCCATCGGTTCGATTCAGCTATGGGAGGATGTGAGTCCAGCTTTCTTCCTGATTGTTGCAAACTGACACCTTAGGTTGGTTGATGTTCATCGATAATGACTCACTGGATACACCACTCTTGGCAGATGTGAGTCCCCATGCTTTCTCCTTGAGTTGGCCATCGAATACCTATTTGATATATGACTAGCCATGTCATCTTCTCCAGGGTTTTGGATTAAGCCCTTAGCGACCCCTCTCCTTGCGGGAATTCTATTTGGATCACATCATTTGTGACCCCATTTAGATGCTACCCGTGTTGTTGGATTAGACAGTCCCCCTTTCCAAGTAGCCACCCATGTGGTTGGAAAATTTATTCAACGGATGTGTAGATTCTCTCTTGGTTCAGTAAATCTGAGATAGGTCTAGGATGATATAAGCTCTTTCGCTTGAAACTAGGTCAATGATAAACAAACTAATCAAAATAAACAAATTTAACTTGTGGAGAATTCAAGCCTCAGGGCCCCTTTTCCCCGCATCCTATCTTTAGGCGTGTCGAGAACTCCTTAAAGGAATTACGACTACAGGAGATAAATCGGTGGTACTCACTCCATAGTCCTCTTAGGTCGGTTCAATCTATTTTGTTACAAGTGGTTACCTAGCGTCATTCTTTTGAAGATGTATGATGCATTCTTTCTAGCATGATTATCGCAAACTGACGTGAAGCCTTAGGTCGGGTTTGATTTGTTGCCCAAAGTAATCGATCACCCCAATGATCTTTTGTAGTGGAAGATGTGAGCCCCTGAGCTTTCTTCCCTTCAATTGATCATTACAAATTGAAAGGCACTCCTTTGGTCAGATAGTTCTCCCATTGGCTGAGAAGCTACTCCCTTTGGTTCAATAAATTTGAGATAGGTCTAGGCTGAAATAAGCTCATTCTCAATGTGATCTATCACAAACCAATGGAATCCATCAAAATAGATCTAAAAATAAAATTAATCTTGATTATTTTTGAGTTAATCTAAGTCCCCAATGGCATTCACTCAATAGGTAGACCTAGGTTGGGTTCAATCTGTTTCCTTTCCAATAGATTACCCAAGCAACTGGTCCCTACTTTGGAAGATGTAAGTGTACTATACTTTCTTCTAAGTATAGTTGCTGCATACTGAAAGGCATCCCTTTGGTTGGCTAGTTGTACTATGTGTTTAGTAAACTACCCCTTTAGATTAGTAAATTTGAATCAAGTCTAGGCCTCCATGGCTCCTATTCAATGCAGTCCATTGTAAACCAACATGGTCCATCTCAAAAATCCAAATCTAAAAATTGAAACAAATCCAACCCACTTCCCTAGTGAAACTTAATTAAACAAATCAAATTTCTCCCCAATGAGACCCAATTCAAATCAAACCTCTCATTCCTTTTGTGGATGACTTGAACCTGCTTCCTTAGTAGAAGGTTCACATACTCTATCCCTAGTGGATTCCTCCTTCCCTCTCTTATGTCCTTGATATAAGTAGACCCACATTGCACTAAGCTCTTGATTCCTTCTACACCTTAGGTTAGGAGTAGATTGCCTCTATTAGTGCTTATGATCATTTGGTGTTGTTGATCATTTCAGTCAACACCAATACATGCAGTGTTCCTTGTCAATCACACCACACCTATTGGGCATCCTTTGTTGACCTCATTTTTAGGATGAGCTCTCAACCCCTTCATCTTAGACATAGGACTTCTCTTAGATTTTAAGGGTTCCTTAGTCTTAAGACACATCTAGTGATTAGGTGGACACTCAACTTAACCATAGAGACTTAGAAGAGTTAGCTATAGGAATAGGTCATGCCTTAGGGGTGTTAGGAAAATTTGCCTACCCTTTAGCTTGAACCACATTCCACACTTCCTTCCTTCAAGTCAAACTCCAAATCAAATCAACATTAAACCTAAATCATATATAGCCTATTTGATTTTCTCCAAACTCAAATCAATGCCACATGATTGAAACCCATGATTGAAATCCTTGATTGAAATTCCAAGTTCAAAATCCATCTTAAGTCCTTTAATCCCCACTTAAGGACTTAGCCTAAATCATCTTCAAATCAATTCAAATTCATGAATTTTTCCCATAACCCATTTGTATTCCCATTTATATTCACATATATAAATGAAATATAAATTCAAATCAACCAAATCAAATTCCAAGTTGAAATTACAAATTCCAAATATTTCCTAAGTCCTTAATTCCCTCTTAAGGACTTAGTCTAAATCATGTTCAAGCCAATTAAAATCCTTGAAATTTTCTCACAACTCATTTATACTCTCATTTATATTCACATATATAAATGAAATATAAATTCAAATTAATCAAACTAAATCCAAAATTTAAATTCAAATCACAAATCGTTCCTAAGTCACTTTGATTTTCTCTTAAGGACTTAGCCTAGATCATGTTCAAATCAATTCAAACTCATGAAATTTTCTCATAACCCATTTATATTCTCATTTATATTCACATATATAAATGAAATATAATTTCAAACAACCAAAACAAACTCCAAAAAATAAACTCAAATTCAATCAAAATCCAACCTGAGCTCGTCAAGTCAAAATCTTGAACTAAGCCAAATTAATTTCAAGTCAAGCCAAATCCTTGATTTTCCTTCATGATTCAATCAATCCTACAATCATGAATCCAAATATAAATACAAACTTCAATCACTTAACTAAAACTCAATTCAAAAATCAAACCCAAGTCAACTCATGTTCACCGAACTTAAAATGGTCAAATGAATCAAAACTCATTTGACTTCAAACCATTTGCAAATGGATTTATATTTCAATAATAAGTCCATATTTGTGTACAATCAAATTAAATCAAGCTTTGACCAAGCCATTTGACCCACTTAGGCTCACTTGACCCAAAGTGACTAAAAGTACCCTTATGAGCCAAATTATAATCCTAACCTAATTGGATTAAATCAAACTCACATAAGCCTCTCATCATGATCAACAATCATCATGAGATGATCAATCACTCAAATTGGGTCAAACCAAGTCAAACCTAAGGGTTGACCAAGTCAACACTTAGCCAAAATGAAACCCAACATAGCCAAAATCCACCATAGGCCAAATTGATTGAAACCAATGATCTAAGTTCATTCCAAAATGATTGTTGAACTGGACCAAAGCCTCAATTGGCCAACTAGACCTAACCTAGCCCAATTAACCTTGAACCCAACTTTACCTAAAGGGTCATATTGAGCCAAATTCAAACGTAACCAAAATAGATTATAAGCAAAGATACCAATCCATTTTATATAACCAACCAAATATGAACCAACCCAAGACCTAACCCAAATAGGTCAAATGGGTCAAAGTGGTCAACTTGACCCATTTGACCTAAATGAAATCAAATGAACCAAATTCAAACCTAAATCAAAATTGAATCAAACCAAAGCCACCAAAATATTTCAAATGGTCATATGAACTTGACCCAATTTGGTCATTTTGTCAACTTGACCCAAGTTGACCCATTTTGACCTAAATGGGTCAACATGAACCAAATCACATCAAACCAACTCCAAATTCAATGAAACTTGGCCAAACCTATTTTCTCATCATACCAAACATGCCCAAACTGAAATCAAGGTCAAATGGCCATTTTACCCCTAGACCATAAGGTAAATTTTGGCCAAATCCACTTAAAATTTGGTCAAATATTTTCCATCACCACTTGCACCCTCTTAGTGGATCAAGTGAATACTAGGGAGTGTGGTGCACCCAACCCAATGGGTTTGGGTCAGCCCAACCTAGCCCAAATGCCAAATCAACCACATGCCTTGAAATAGAGCACATGGAATTCTCCTCACATTCAATTCAAGCACATGGCCACCTCTCCCACTCCTTCTCTGGCCAAAACCTAACCACATGCATTTCAAAACAACCTAGCTAACTCATTGCATGAGGTGTATTGATCAAAAATGGCAAGGCATTTCTCGGCCATCTAATTTCCAAAGGGGGGGGATATACTCCCCCTAATTCAATAAAATTTTCACTTTCCCTCAATCGATTGAAGCATAGGAACTTAGAGCAAGCCTTAGAGAGTCTTTCCAAGCTTCCTATAGAGGGTTTGAAATCTCCATTCTCGATTTTTAGAGCTTGAAAATAGGGGAGCTCTATTAAAAATCCAACTTACTCAACACTTAACATCAACCAAATTCCTTCTTCAAGCTTCATCAGAGGACCAAGTCGAGTTCATCTAAGCTCTTTCCTAAGTTCCAAAGGCAAGAGAGGATCTAATTTGATCAAAGACACAATGAGTTCAAAGGGGAGTTGGTCTCTAAAACATCTACTCAATCTCAAGAGCTCAAACTCTCAGCAAAGCTTTGTCTCAACCAGACGAAGCTTCTCCAAGGGAATCGAGCGCTGGTAATCACCTCTGAGGTAAACCATTTTTTTGAGCTTAATCTAGCCATAGTGTGGAGCTTGTGAAAGACAATTTAATCACATGGAATTTTAGCTGTTAGATATGATCTACATTGCATGATGAAGGTGTGGGCTAAATTTTAGCCCAATTTGAGCTCAATCAAGTTTGGATCATGGCCTAAAACATGGACGGATCTCCTTGCTCACAGAGAATGGTAGGGACGAATCTCTGGCCATCCATCCGCATGTTTTGGATGGATGGCTAAGATTAGAACACGTAGCCTCCCATGATTCTCCCCTCTGATCCATGACTTTAATCTCAGCCATCCAATCTTTGATCAGATGACTGAGGAGAAAGCGTGTAGCGCCACCGCCACACGGCACTACGTTGTGATGGGTTAAGTATTTAATCCAGTCATGCCACATGGAAAGTGCATGTCATCGAGGCCCAATGGCAGGAGATTAAATAGTTAATTAGGGTATTTAATTATTCTAATTAATCATGGAAACTTTTAAAATTCATATCTAAGCATAGAAAAATTAAAATAAATGAAATAAATTGCATTGGATAGATAATTGAATATATAATATTTTAAATTTGATTTCAATAGATTTTGAATAATATTTTTTTCTGAATTTGAGTTTTATTAGGAATGTTATTTTGCTAATTACCCTTTAATTACTCTATTGATTAATCCCAAACTTTTTGTGCTTAATTAGTAGGATGACTCCTTGCTCCCCTAATTTTCTTGGGATTTATTGGTGGCTTAATTTGAAGAATTGCTAGTTCATTTCTTAATCACTCCCTTAATGTAATTAAGCTTAATTAAGAGCATAATTAGTGGTTTAACCCTCTGATTGAGTCAATTAAGTTTTGTTTCAATGAATATGAGGTTTAGAGAATAATTTTGGGACACTTTCCTTGAGGTATTCCCTAAACCCCCTTTTCTTCCTTAATCTATCCTTAATTAAAGGTTAATTCACTAATTACCCCATTAATTAATTTCATAAAATTCTAAAACTTTTCAGAACTCAATTAATCTATCTTGGGTAGATGCTTAGGTGTTCAATAGCCTAAGTAAAATTAAGGAAATCAAAAATCAACTCATATGTGTGAGGGGAGTTATGAAAATACTTAAGGTAAAATCCCTTAGTTTAATTAATCATTAATCATGAACCAAATGCATTAGGCCCTTTTCTTACTAAGGGTATTGTTGATTTAGATTCCTTGTGTGATTTTATGTCATCTCATTGGCTCATAATTATTTGGTTAACTATGCTAAGGTGGTATAGATAAGGGGTAATTAACATGCTTAATTCATACAAACCTAAGTAACATATAAAATCATCTAATCACCTAAAAATTAAACTAAAATAACCAAATATATGTGGAATGGGTTAGGAAAACACCACACATTTCTTAAATTAAATCAAACTCAAAACAAAATCTAACCTCCTTTAAAACTAATTTGATTTACTTTAAACTTTCTTATTTCATTAGATTATCTTTAGGAATTAATTAGGGTGAATGTGTTTACATGTTTTCATCACTTTAGTTCTTTCCTAACCTACTAAATGTGTATGTCTTATGAATTTAATGCATTCATTCTTTTAAAAATCAAAATGAAAGTGAAATATTTTTTTTATGTCAAGTTGTATGTTTTGGCTGAATTAAAAATATGAATAACTATTATCACTATTAAATTTTAAATTATTTTCAAAATTTATGAATCCATTACCAAAATTGAAAGTGTGTTACTTATATTTTATTTATAAGTTTTCATGTGAATATAAAAATGTGTTTTATGTTTGCTTTCTTTCTTTCCTCTTAACATGGATTTGAATAAGATTTACAAACTATATAGTTCTTTTAAAAGAACATAACACTTGCTCAAATATACTCTTATCCCCTTCCATGTTATAACCTAGAAAGGATATCCATATTCACATATATAAATTTCATAAACAAATCAAACAATCAAGTATGACTTATTGCATCCTTTCTTTTTCATTCATTTCTTTTATATATATGCTTGTATTTTAAGGAAAGTGGTATATTAGTTTAGACAACCCCGAGGTTGCGAGGCTTTAAGTAGCCCTAAGTAGGTCTTGTACCAAACACCCTTGGTTAACAATGGCATCATACTCACTTATGCCTTTCATACATATATATGTGCATGTGAAGATTTCTTAAGAAAACCACTTAGCATTCATCATAAAGTGTGCTAAACATTCTCATTTGTTTGTATAGATATGATTAGGATTTATTCATATGCATGTTATATTTTTTGGGAAAGAAATGAAGTGATGTATGTATTATGAATTTAGTTCACTTTACTTAATATTAAAATGCCTTTCCTTTTGAATAAGTTTGTTTAGAATTGATCTAAACTTAAGATTAATTAAAACACACAATAAAATATTCACTAAAAAAACTAAACATGAATCCACTTTAGAAATTAATTAAGGAAGAGAAGGAATGAGAAGTTCTCTTCTCTTTTCCATCTCTTTAAAACTTAGTAATTAATTGTAGGATTCATTTAAACTAAACAAAAATACAAAATAAAATTAACCCAAATCAACTAAACACTTAAATGAAACCACCCATCTAAGTTGAACATCTTCACACTTAGAAAATCCAAACCTTAAAACCATAGCTATGCATACCACACAAACCTTCTAAAGTAACACACATTAGACTAAGTCACCACTTCTATATTTAGGTTTGGTCATGTAATGGCTTATATTTTATTTTGTGATATTTTATTTAGTGAGTTAGGTGTATGTGCATAGAATGAATGGTCGGACGATTTAGTCGATCATTATTTTCTATGAGAATGTGCTTAAGTGTTGTAATAAATAAAAATATAACTACTTTTTCTGTGCAAGTGCTTATACCCCTAAGCATAATCCAATAGGCCAGGTGAACTTGGTTACCCATTTATGGGGTGCTAAGTCGAATACTCATGATTGGGATTTGTATGGTTTGTTTAGCTAATCTCTATTTTGCAAGTGTTAGTTAGAATTACTTTTTCTTTTCATGTATTTTTGTAATTAAGATTTTAGAATGATTGTTAAGGGGGATTAGGATGAGCATTGGTCATAAGATCTCATCTTATGCACCATATGAAGATTTTGGAGTGACCACCTTCCAACCATTCAAAAGAAGGAACCAAAGAAGAAAGAAGAAAAGAAGAAGAGAGAAGAAAAGAAGAATGAAGAAATGAAGCTTGAAGACCCCCATAATAATGAATTCCTTGCTTAATTGTACTTAATTCATTTGTAATCTGGGTTGCATAAGGGTAGAGCTTAGCTACCCAATTTATTTTTGGGTTTTGTGCGGTGGTGCCTGACCACAAATGGCATCTTATTCTTTTGCGTTAGCTTTATAAATTGATTGATGATTTATTTGTGCATTAAGATAGCATCATTTTCTTAGTTTCTTCCTTGCTTGATGTATGTCTTGGATGTGGATTAAGTTCTTAGGGAAAAATAAATCTTCTACCAGATTTAACAATTCAAAATTAAAATAAAAAATTCATAATCTCACCTAAATCTTAGGCTAAAATAAAAATAAAAGAATTAGTAACTCCTTAGCTAGATGAGTATTTCTCTTATAACATCATGCACATATGCATATTATTTTTACTCTTGATTGGAGGGCTTCCACATTTTCCAGAGAAACATGGCTTGACTTTTGAGAGCCATGGTGCAAACACACCTCCTCCCTTCTCACAGATTTTGGCCAATAATCTTACTTCTCATGCATTAGGCATATGAATCTTATAAGTTTGAATCAAATGATTTCTCAAAAATAAAAATAACATGTAATATGATTTGCATTAGATTTAGGTCATTTGAAGCATGCCCTTACATGATCTAGTCTCTTTAAGGAGTGAGTTTAAGGAATTAGTCTCTTTCTAAATAAATACCTAGTTATCTTGCATAAAGCATATGACTGGCCTACATGAATTTAAAATCATTAGAGGAGTTAGTTGGAAGCCACCCCCAGGTGGTTGTAAGTCTAAGCAGTTTGGTGGTTTGCCCTCTCTTGTGGAGGCAAACCAAATACCCATTGTCGTCTTAGCTTTAGGTCGTGCTTTTTGCTCTCATTAAAGCTCCCTAGATTTAGGTTCTAAGGTTTCTTTCTCCCTTCTCCAGGCAATAAGCATAACTCCTCACCTCTTAGGCATTTCTATAACCTTGTGTTGTGGAATCATAAGCCCTAAACTTCTAATAAAAAGTCAACTCAAATGAATAATTCAATTTTAAAAATGTAAATCCCAGATAGTTTGAGATGCTCGCTAGGTTTCTTAGCATCGTGAGCATCTCTTACTTATCTTCCTTTGGCTTCGATAATAACTCCCTCTCTTTGATCAATTTCATTTGATCTTCCAAAATAAATTAATCGATTGATAGTTCTACCTATTGAAATCTTTGGAGATAATAATCATTTACCTTAATTGAGAGTATTCCTAAGGGATCTCACTCCTTAGATGTAATTAACTATTGGGGCTTGCCCCTATAGGGAACTTAATGAACCCAATTTAAAATAAACTCTACTTTACCTTTCTATGTAAAGTAGGGGATGAATCTTTGGTATACATGCAGACCCATTATCCTTAGGAGTCCTTGTTGAGGTGATTAGGTTCATTGTGGGGTGGTGACTCCTATCTTTTGGGATAGTACACCTGTCCTCAATGTCATACCCGATCACCCTCAAAAAGAACATCTACGGATCTACGTGGTGTTAAAAATGCATAAAAAGAAAGGGATGTATATTTCTATCTTCATTTTTATCCCGCATAGAGTGAAGATGGAAGTATATATTTTACTTCTTTAGAAATTACATATAAAATTTCACCATAATTATTCTTAATTATTTTTGAACAGTAATTTGGCTTAATTAAAATTTAATTGAAATTTTAATTAGCCTAGTTACTCCTTAATTAATTAACCAATCAATTTCAAACTTTCTAAGAATATTTAGGAGGATGACCTCTGCCTACCCTATTTTTCTTAGAATTTATTAGTTGATTAATTTGAAGAATTAATTATTTAAGCCTTAATTACCCTTTTAACTTAATTAAGTGATAATTAAGCTTTTGAATAATTAATCAACACATTGGATCCCTTAATCACTGTTGAACAGTGGGGAGACTTAAGAAATTGGATTGGGGCCTCCCTCCTATTTTTTTCCTAAGTTTCCCTCTCTTTTCTTAGCAAAATATTAAATAAAGATAAATGGATTAATGTCTTGATTAACCTAATTAGAAGGATAATTCCTTCTAATTTTCCTTAATTAATTCATGGGTAGAGCTTTAGGTTTTTAATTACCTAAAGAGAGATTAATGAAATTATGGTCAGCTCACATATGTGAGAAAATCATAAAAGTAATTACGTGAGTATCTTAAGCTTAATTAATTAATGATTGTGAGCTAATTGTATTAAGCCCTTTTCATTTCATAGGAGCATTGTTATTTACTTTTCAATTCATTTGCATATCACATTAGCTCATAATCATATAATTAATTATTTTAAGGTAACATAGGTAAGTGTTTAATTAATTGATTTAATTCATACTGTAACCTAATTAATCCATAAAATCAACCTAATTGCTTTTCATTAAATTAAATTAACTCACACATGGGGAATGAGATTAGGACTAGAAACCTTTCTCACATTTCCTAAATTAAATCAAATATGAAATTAAAAATGAAAAATGACATTAAGAAACTTTGGTTTATTTTAAATGAGCTTATTTAATATGATTGTCCTTAGGAATTACTTAGATTGAATGAAATCATTTTCTTATGTCCTTTTTTTTTCCAATCATATTAAATGTTGTATGCCACCTGATTCATGCATTCATCTTTTTTCTAAATTAATTAAATCAAATAATTTCCTTTATGTCAAGCTTATATGTGTTGGCATAAATTAATATATGTGTGGCTATTATCATTATTAAATCCAAATCTATTTTCTAAAACTTATAAATAAATTATTATATATGCTATGAATGCTAGTTATAAATACATTGGAGATGTATGTGATTATAGCTTAAGTGTATGTAGTAAAGTTTCTTTTATTTCATTCATGTATTGATTTATATAAGTATGAAAGATAATGTCTATATAGCATGGACACCCCTAGAATACAAGGCTTTAGTTAGCCCTAAGGAGGTCATTTGATTACCTCACTTCCCTAGTTTAACAACGACATGCCCTCCATTTGATTTCATTCTTTTATACATCAATATTAGAGTTTGGATAAGACTTTACTCCATCTGCATAAATGTTTTAATCAAATAAAATATAACTTTTGCATGGTTTTCTTTTCTTTATTTATGTATACATTCATATGTATTTGAGAAAAGCAAATATTTAGTATGGACATCTTGGGAATATGAGGCTTTAGTTAGCCCCAAGGAGGTCATTTAATTACCTCACTTCCCTAGTTAACAACAACATGTACTACCTTATCTCTCTTATACATGTAAGTGTGTATTTAATAATGGAATTAGAACCCATTATCTTTTATTAAAAATCCATGCATTCATGAATGATTAAGTTGTTGAATTAATTAATCATATACCTATTTAACTTCATTCCTATGTATTTTTGTATAAGAATTTAGATAGAGCTTTAAATTAGTATGACAAAATAATTCAATCAAAAGAAAAATATAAACTCTAAATATATATATTCATATCCATCATCTAAGTGTGCTAAGACATTTTGCATGTATAGGTATGCTTAGGATTTAATCATATGCATGTTATATATGATGGAATGAAATGAATGAATATGTGTCATGTGATAGTAATTAATTTCAATTAATCTTAAGATGCCTTTCTTATTGAATGAGATTATTTAAAGTGAACCTAAACTTAGGATCAATTTAAAACATGTAATAAGTCATTCACTAAATAGAATTGATTAATTAATTTGCTTTAGATGTGACTTAAGGAAGAGATAAAAGAGAGTAATCTTTTTTTTTCTTCTCTTTATAACACTTAGTTGTTAAGTGTAAACCAAAATGAAAAAAAATATTAAGTAAAACTTGCAAATCAATTAAGTTACTTAAAGTGAAACCATCCTTTATAATTAAACCCTTTCATACTTAGAAAATTACAACAATGCTTAGTTAAGGCATACCACACAAGCCTTAATACACACACTTTAGAACTAAGTCGCCATTTCTAGCTTTATGTTAGGGTGGTCCATAGAGTGGTGTATGTTTCATTTTATGATGTATTATTGTAGAATGGAATAGGGTGTATGCTAGATGAATGTTTGGTCATGATTAGCCTAATCATATTTTCTAGGAGATTGTACTTAAGGGGTGCTTAAAATAAATATAAATGCTCTCTTTTGCAGGTTGCTTGACCCTTAAGCATAATCTAAATTAGGATAGGTGGGCTTGGTTACCCATGTGTAGAGTGTTAAGTTCAAATTATTCATATAACTGCTTGGGTTGTATGGTGTGTTTAGCTAACACTTATTTTGTAGGTGTAGCTAGATTTACTTTTTCTATTTTTAATGTAATTTTGCATTAAGAATTAGGATTAGTTCTATGGGGGATTAGGATGAGCAGTGGCTAGAAGGTTTTGTCCTCGGAGGCCTTGTGATGCCTTTGAAGCAAACAAATCCAAATGAAGAAGCAAAGGAGATATGAAGAATGAAGATAAGAAGACCCCATAGCAATTATTCATTTGTAAAATTATAATTATTCTTTATATATTGTACAAGGTAGTGCTTTACCCATTTTCTCTTTTGGGTTGTACTGCGACCGACCTTTTATTCTTTTGCATTAGATTTATAAATATGCTTGATGTTATGGTTAAATTGCATAATAGAAACAACATGCGTCTTATTAGTTTCTTACTTATATGGTGATGTAAAGTGTGGTCTGGATCAGATTAAGCTCAGGAAAAAATAAATTTTCTACTACAACTATAACTCATAACTAAATTTTCTAAATAATTCATAACCTCATATAAAGGTTAGGCATTAAATCAAGATAATTAAAAGATTTAGTAACCCCTTAGCTGAAAGTTGTATGTCTAATATCATGCATTCATATTGCTTCACTCTTGCTAAGAGAGGGTTTACATTCTTGCATGATAGGGGATGACTTGACCTTTGAGAGTCTCCTCTGTGGTGAAAAACACCTCTTTCTCTCTGATTTAGCCAAAAATCTCAATTCATCATGCATTTAGACATATAAAAATCCTATGGCCTTTGTCAAAATGAAGAGTCAAAATTTAAATAAAATTTGAAAAGATTTGCATTAGACCAAGTCATTGCTCATATCACTCATGCTCTTGTCTCTTAGGGAGTGAGTTTAAGGACATTAGTCTCTTTCTAAATAATAACAACCCAACTATCTTGCAAAATCATATGACTTGCCTACATGATTTTAAAGCACATGAGGAGTTAGCTGGCTACCACTCTAGGCAATTATAAGTCCAACAGTCGGGTAGTTTACTCTCTCTTCTGGAGGTAAACCATATGCCCACTTTCATTTAGATTTAGGTCATGATTTGGCCCTTGCTAAAGCTCCATAGATTTAGGATATGAGGTTGTTATTTCCTTTGGGCTACAAGCATAAATCCTCACCTCTTAGGCATTCTCATAATCTTATATTGTTAGATTATAAGTCCCATCTTTCTAATAAAATTCAACTCAAACAAATAACTCTCTTCAATTTCAAACAAATAAAGGCCAACCAAAGGATTGGTTGGAATGCTCACTAGATTTCCTATTATCATGAGCATTCCCTACTCATCTCCTTTGGCTTCAATAATAAGACTCTCTTTTTTTATCTATCCCAATTGATTTTTTTTAAATCTAACCAATTTATTAATAGTCCTATCATTGAAATCTTTGGAGACAATAATTGCTTACTTTAATTGAGAGTATTCCTAAGAAATTCACTTTCCTTAGAATGTAATTAACTATGGGAGCTTGCTCCCATTGGGAACTTTAGAACCCGGTTTAATATAAACCCTACTTTATTCATCCATGTAAAGTAGGAAAAATCTCTTGTATATTCTAAGACCCATCATACCTTAGGAGTCCTTATTAGGTGATTATGTCTATTATAGGGTGGTGATTTTGATCTTTTGAGATAGTGCACCATTCCTTGTTGTCATACACGATCACCTCAATAACTACACCCTCAGATATGTGTAGTGTCTCCCAAACACATATCTGAAAATAAACACCACAGTTAGGCTTTTCAAATTTAAATATCAAAAATTAAACATTCTCAAATATTCTAGAAATTTTGAGAATTCCATCATATTATTTAAAAATTTTCACTCATTGAGTGATAATTATGAAAAATATTAAATATATTTTAGAATAACCATAAATTTTGGAAGTGCATTTTAACTTGATTTAATAATTTAAAAAAGTTATCCAGTTTAATTTGATTTTAATTTGATTAATTTTTCAAACATGCTTTTTTAAGACATCTTGAACTAGTCATGCTTTTCTGGCTAGATCCATCTTCATGATATTTATGCTTTTGACTATATCACCTA
Organism: Cymbidium sinense; assembly: GCA_021442155.1. Lineage (NCBI taxonomy): Eukaryota > Viridiplantae > Streptophyta > Magnoliopsida > Asparagales > Orchidaceae > Cymbidium > Cymbidium sinense. Next base: position 15,203,345 of record CM038224.1, on the reverse strand, counting down.
ATTTGGCCATACTTTATTGGTTGAATCAATCTCTAGTAGGGTCATGCCCCCATTTACTTTACTATCACATTATTGTCCTTTGTTTAGGACCTCTTTCGAGTTCATGCATACCATATATGATTAAATTCTATTCTTGCTTAATCATACACCTTTGACTAAGTCATTCTTCTATTTAACCATATACTATATATAGTTGAATACTTTGGCTCTGACTGCATCTATACTCAAATCATTTCTTTCCACTTAAACTAAATTATGTCTACTTAGACATACCTTATACTCTATATACTTATAGCTTTGAATATAATTATACATAACACTCATAAGATTACATCATTTGCCAAGAAGCATAAGATGCATACCCTTACAATCAATTAACTAGTAAGAACGACCCTAGTAGATTATCTTTATCACAAATAGACCTTTCCATGTAGGCTCAAACTTACTTCCAACTTTAGATGGGCCAAAATATGTATTCTTAGAACTAAGACTAAGTCTCCATTTCAAAAATTTCATGGATGGTCAAATTTATCGAGTTGTATGAAACTTTTATAATTTAAGGTTATGTTTAGCTTGTAAATGCTTAACCTCAAGACCATCAAATTCTTTTAACTAAATTTTAGCATTCTATTATGAAGTAATTTCTTTGTTGATGGTAATCCTTTTAAAAGAAGGTTATACCTATAAAGGGAGGTAGGCTCAGCTCCATAAACTAATACAAATAGAGTAAAGTGTTTTAGGGTCTTACATATAGTCTAAGAGACCCTCAAAGCTTCAATCAACTTCTTGTACCATTGTTGCTTATTTTCATCTAAATTTTTTTATTAAAGTTGAATGAGAATTTTGTTGAAGGCCTTAATCAATCCATTAGCTTAGGGGTTAAATGGTTGACTATCAATAATCAATATTTTATTTTTCTTACAAAATTATTAATTTTATTGCTCTTGAATGCAAACCCATTATCAAATATGGTGATGAGATTGCCAAATCAATATACAATATTATTTTGAAAGACTTGATGTATATACCAAACTTTGGCTTCTCATAAGGATACTTCTTTTCCAACTTAGAAGTAATCAATCATAGGTAACACAAATTATGACACTTATTCAAATATAATATATTTACTTTAATAGAGTTTCACGTGTCTTAAACAATCTAATTTCATTTATGGTACTCACTTGCTCTAGTAGTCCAATCTACTAAAGAAAAGCATGTTATTTCTTAATGGGCCAAATCAACTAAGAATCTTTTTTTTTTGTTTTAGTAAATTACATTTATTAACCACCTCTCATGTTCTTGCATTGTATATATTTGGATTGTGTCTAAATAAATGTTATTTTTTCTCTAAGTAATCTGATTTTCTCCAAATACTTATATTTGGTTAGATGGTAGATGAACTTAGTTTACTTGTTATCAAACCTCCATATTGACTTTCATGTATTTGCAATAATAATTTGTATGTCATAGCCAAATATCACATAAATATTATTATAAATATATATAATCATCTTAATTTTGCATTAAAATCAAAATTATTTTGACCCTATATAAGGTTATATTTTCAAATATATTAATTTTTTAAATTAAATAACTTATTTTTAAAATATGATTACATTTGTCTTGTAATACCTTCTTTTTTAAATTAAAAAAATTTGTTTATAAAAATATTTTATCAAGGTCCAATAAGTTAATGTGACATACATTTAGTTTAATTAGAACTTCAAGGAAAGATCAATCTTAGTGGCCTTGTTCCAATCATATGAGTTGACTATGACTATTCTAACTATGCACATATTAAGTGTTTTTTTTAAGAACCCCATGTAGGGGAATTTTATTACCACAAAAAAGGGGGTTACAAGATTCTT